>JAQGBT010001294.1:0-33791 GCA_034698585.1 Disparrhopalites patrizii
TCCGATTAAAATACTGAAAAATATGAATATAATTCCGATTTGAATTCGAATACCGATTCGGATGTCATACCTTGATTGCTGCAATTGTAACATTGTAAGCAAAAGGCATAGCAGGAGATTATAACTCATAAAGTAAAGGGTTGCACTGGCACATGTACATTTGGTTTCATCCTGAATCCTGAAATTCATCCTTGAGCTGTATAGCACGAAAAGCATTCCATTTTCGGGAGGACATACCCGATACCTGCGGATACCAGACATATAATTGTAGGTTGTAAAAAGTAGTTGTGAATGAGATTTTGTTCGTAGATTGTGTCCAGGAGATTTTGGCCAGAATGTCCAGTTTTACGCCGCAATTCGACTTTTCTGATGTCTTTTTAAAGACGGAAACGCTTATTCAAAAAAGTCTGAAGAAATCTATAAAAGTACGGGAATCCAATGAGGTAAGTGTTATTTATTATGTTTATTTTATACTTAAATCGGCTCATTAGCAACCATGTTAAGACATCTAAACTTTTAAGTAAAAAATGAGATCAATTAATTGTTTTTCATTTGTTTTTCAGAAGGTGCAGATAAGAAAGCGCACCATCAGATACAAGGAGGAAGATATGGAGGCTGCAATAAACGCCGTACAGAAAGGAATCCTGACCATTCGGGGAGCAGCGATGAAGTTCAAAATTCCAAATACTACCCTACAAAACCACATTAAGGTTTGTGTTGGTTCATGTGCTGTGTTTGTATGGGTTTAAATGTTGTTTAGGTTTGGACGCTAATTAGTGCGTTACCTTCTAATTAGCATCCGTTTGAAGCATTTTTACAGGGCTGGAAAGGAAGACCGGCGGTACGTCACAATAAGTGGGGAAAAGCGACAGCATTATCGAAGGAAGTAGAAGAAACAATAGCTACAGATTTAAGAACTTTGGAACGATGAGGCTTTCAATTTTCATCAATACAAGTTAGGACTTGGATTTCCACTTATTTACAAGCGAATGGAATGGAGAATCCTTTTACGCTAGTTTCCCCAGGCCGTCATTGGCTTCAAGGATTTATGCGGAGGTGGAATATTACTTGTACGCGAGCAGTTGTATCAGAGACATCCAGGGTTGAAAACGTTGATCCATTTGGAATACACTTTTTCACAAACCTGACCACCACGATAAAAGACCTTGGTCTAGAGCGTCACGCAAATAGGGTGTGTATTCTGCACGAATGTTCATTTGATACCGAAAGTGGTGTGTGGAAGGTGTTACCTGAACAAGGAAATCCGGTTGGATCCCAAACCGATGACTTGGCAAGTAGCAGAATTTCCGTCTTATTCACAGTGTCCTGTGATGGATATAAATACCCCCCGCTCATTGTTTTCAATGAAACTTTTTTATGGAAAACATCGTCTTCTGAGGCCATTCCTTTGACTTCGCATTTGGATGGGGACTGGGTTACCGACAAACCTTACTCTGATTTCTTTCGAGAGCAGTTTCTTACAAATGCGCCAAAAGAACGACCACTAATTCTTATATTTGATGTGCGGAGGTCATTTGTAACCTTGGATCTTATTAGACTAGCAGTGGAAGAAAATATTGTGTTAATGAAAGTGTCACTACAATCGCCTAATCTTCTCGACATCCTTGAAGTTTCCATTTTTGAGAAGGTGAAACAAGAGTGGGAATCTGTCCTAGCAAAAATTCAACTGAAAGATCAAGTCAAAAAGTTGGTAAAACATGATTTTTCTCAACTTATTGGTACGAATCCCATTGTTGTATTTTATCAGTTATATTTTTTTGTTTAGCATAAAAGTGCAAGTAAGTTCATTTTTGAAACTTGCAGGTAATATCTGGGACGATGTTTCAACACTGTCAATTGCGAGTGGCTTTCAAAAAACAGGTGTATTTGTTACCGCCCGCTGTGATTCCTGATACAACTGAGAAATCCACTGTGACAGTAAAAGAAGATTAGAACTATGCGAAACCACTTCAATTGATGACGCAGCCAAAAGAGAATAAATTATGATGAGTTTTTCGAAACTGTGTGTGAAATACAATCCGCATTTTCAACTATATTCCACTTTCCGCTTTGTATTTATAAGGTCAGTAATTTTGCAGGGTAATACGGTGTAAATAAAACTCTGGTAGTTAAGTGTAATAGGCAATTTCTCTCATCTCGGGAATGAAATGATTTGAGTTGACACATCTTAACATAAGTATAAAACCCGTGTCATGGTTTCCGTTACTTCTGCTACCTCCGTCACATCCAGTTGCAGCCAGGGTACGGAACTAGGGTTACCATATTTCAGGTATCTGAAATCAGTACATATAAAAGTCTCCGCATGGGCTTAAAAATGTGTACAAAAACGTGAAAAATCGCTGTAATTGTGTCAGTCATTACCATTATTACCTTTATGCAAAGGTTAATAAGCTTAAAAAAGGTTGCTTTCTACTGCTGCTTAAACCAGATGACTCAAATTTTATTGCGGATCTAGCGACATAAATTTCAATGCGACATCACTTAGCCAATATGAATTTCACAATTTTATTCTTATTTTCTTAAACGTGGCATTTATATCCAAAGTAATTCACATTTTTTCCCTTTCCGTCCCGTGGCTGTAAGCGATGAAGGTAACGGAATTAGCGCTACTTAACGGTTAAGACATGTATATAATTGGATACAAAAAAAAAGGAACTCGAAGATTAATTCTGACAAAATATCAGTGTTTATCTATTTATATTAAAATTCCCTTTCTCTAGCCACAACTGATTTTTTTTCTGAGTCCGCTGGTTGCAAGTGAAGCTAACGGAAATGACGGAGGTAACGAGTAACGGAGTTAAGATATTTAAATAATTTGGATTCGAGTCCGCAAAATATGCGAATATAAATTATTCTGATACCAGTGCAGAAGGTCAATGAATCAAAAGGTGAATTTTAATATTATGATTTACTTTTGGTGCTGATCTGCATTTTTACGTTGAATCACTTAATTAGATCCGAATCGAATTGAATTGGTATTGAAAACATATTGGTTTAAAAATGCATTCAATGAGATATGAATATGCGATTATCTTAGGTGTAGAAGTGTTTTATGCTTATGTCAGGATTTCATATTATAATGAATCACGCGAAAACCGGGTTCTGAAATAAAACATGTTGGTGGACACGGGACATCGTATCGAGGCGTTACTAGCGACCAGAATTCCGTAAATTATAATTGTTATACATGTTATAATTATAATACACTTCAGGCGAAAACGTGAACTCAAGCCAAAGATATTTTGCCGGCCGTAGGCGGCACGGGCATACAAGTCAAGGTTGTTTATACCTATAATACAACATTTTACGCGAGTAAAGGGCTGAATTAGCAAGCCGCTTTATACTATTATTTTTTGGTCAATAGATTAATAAATAACTAGAATTAACTATGTATGTATGTATGTATGTATGTAATTGCTTTATTGTCAAGATTCACAGTGTACGCACTGATTTCCAGAAACAGACATTAGATAACTATCACAATTGTGAATTGTTAATCTAAACAAATCTCGTGATGTGCTTTTTAAAAAACAATTAATCATGCGGGGATTTTGGGACGGAATTGCCGAACTTTTCCTGGTGAAAGTGTAATAATTTCCAATCACTATATTGTTAATTGTTAAACCTGCGCGAAATTTCAGTTTCCAATTGTTTCAAACAGTTCAAAACTTACCGGATACGCGACATTCATCAGTATAACACTTGTTACCAGCATAGAAAGCATCATAATCATGACGTAGAGTTGCGAACACGCATCATCAATTATCATTTCCTACTTGTAAAGGATATATCTAGAAATTATGAAAAATTGCACCTGTGTGTTTTGTAACACTGGTATAAGGTTTACACCAGTAAAACAAAGTTGCATTTTCATACCATAACAGTGACCACATCGCGAAGTATGTAATTTTATGTATAAATAATAAATAAATGCATAGGTATTAGGTGTAATCACTATCAACAAACATGTTTGATTTATAATGTGCGTTTTGAAGAACAGCCTACCTAAACTTAAAAGTTAATGTTTTTTTAATGTAGGAGCGGTATTTATTAAAGAATGGATAAACATCGGCAAGTTCCTCCTGAGGAAAGTTATCTAAGCAGCCAATCAACGTCTGAGCTTAATTTTGGAACTTTGATACCGAAGCAAGAGCCTGAGGATTTGGAAGTACCAGAAATCATTGAGTTAAACAATTTTTTCATGGATTTGGTTGAAGTGAAACGAGAACCTCCGTCTGATGTCAAACCTGTCGTAGAAAATCCTGTACAAGTTTGCTTGGAGCAAATTCCTAAAGCGGAACCGGAGTCAGAGTCCGAATCTGAGACACCAGCTACTGATGCAGATCAATCAGAATCAGAAACTGAAGGTTGTTCACCAACTAAGAAGTTCAAGCGTGTCGTACCAGTTGAAGATGATTCTAGTTCAGCCGAGGAGGAAGAAGTTGGAAAACAAAAACGAACTGTACCTACAAATGAATCGGGTACTCCAAGAAAGCGTGATTGGGGTCAATGGGATCAGCCTGGAGTTGAAATATCTGAAACAGAGGAGAGTGAGGACTCCTCCAGTGAGTCAAGTGTAACGAGTTCTTCTGGGTCAACATCTACCTTGGCGACAGAAGCTGAGCCTGAACCTTCTGAAGATGACGAAGACTGGGGAACGGAAAAATCTTATTCTAGTAGCGAAGAGGAAATCATCGTTAAAAACGAGAAAGAGCAGTGCTTGGTATGCGAAAATCTTGGCAATATCAACGTCATAGGAAGGTCCAAATCAAGAGACACTCCTTGGTATGTATATTATTTCTTATTATTTGCAAAACAGAATCATCTCTTCCGAATTGGATAGTTTAATTGTTTACACATGTGGGTTGTAGGTGCAAATGCGGAAACTGCCATTTTGTGGGACGTTGGACCGATTACGATTGTATATGTTGCCGAGAAATCAAAGATATTCGGGAATTTTTAGCCGAAGAACTCGATGATGCCACAAAAAAAAGTTTGTGTGTTAAAGCACATCCTCGATTTTATGTTGATGTCTTGTGTAAGAAAGCTCTGCAACGGACTGGATACTACCGCACTGATCATTATGGAAACTCAAATGGTTACATGGCTTGTTGGTCTTTCATTCGCTGGATTTGGAACAAACTCGGTTGGGGTGAAAGAATGGTTATTCCCGCTTGTGTCACGTCCGAAATCAAAGAGGTTTATGGTAATGATTCCGTCCAGTCATTTACAGCTATGAAGACTTGTGACCACCAAAATCATTGCATGAAGGCGCAGTTCTGATTCGTGGATGCTCGTATTGTGACGCAGTATTGTTGTTATTACTTTAGTTGTTTTTTGTTCGAAGATGATTTTAGAATGATAGATATACATAGATAATATGTGCTGGTGATCTAGTGTTCATCAGCAGTCTCACAATGGAATTGAACGTTAGTCATACTTGTCATTACTGTTTGATTATCATTGTCATTTGTTTAATCGATTTATTAAACTTGTCAAATTAATTATATGGAACTTGCTTAGTAGTCTTATAGTCGCTGACACGGTAATTATCACCGTTCGTATTCATGAGTCATGACCGAGAAAGCATGACGTTTAACCCTCTAGGAGATTAGGAATATCAGTTTTCCTGTTGGAACAAAGTACTATCAAAATATTTTTATTATACATATAAATAATAATGTGTATTCTTGTATGAATATTATTTGTACTAAGTATGAGTATGTATACGTATATTTATGAAATACAAATGTACTTTATTAATCTCATTTTCGAAAATAAAGCTCTCCAGCGCATCAAATTGGTGTTTCACAGCTTGAATTTGGCTAATAGTAATGCATATATCAAAGTGGATTGTACACAATATCACAATCATACTTCATGAACACAACCCATAAAATATGTAAAAACAATCGTGCAATAGCGAATCATGCTGAACAAAAACAGAGTATGGAAATAACACAACGTGTAAAGATCACCATTTAGTCTGATGCCATTGCACATGTTGGTAACTTATTAGTAGTTCACGTAAAGTTCAGAAAGACTAAATGAAAGTCGACAAATTCAATTTCACACTAATAGTTCCACACAACTGACAGCGTAAATTTTCTAAATCCAAAAACTTTAGCATTAGTATACAGTATAGCATCTTACACTTCGGACAACAAATCAGATCTTGAGCTGTTAGCGATACAAACATTCAAAAAATTAACGTTCTTTTCACAGGAGTATTCGTTACGCGTTCATAGCCGGCGACTGGAGATCTGTCCCTTGATTTGCCTTATCATACTTGGCCCTTTCGTGCTCTCTCACAAACTGCATTTCATATTTCATATCCTCGCTAAAATAAGATATCCATGATGTTTTGAAGTACTGTTGTACTGCACAGAACAAGTCCAAAAACAAGTCACAAACGAGGGAAGCCTGCAAAAAGGGAGAAGGAATAATATAATACAATAATATAATACAGCCAGCTGGAACTATTCAGCCAAGCAAAAAGTATGATGGAGCAAACATTTTATCAGTCAGAAAGAAAGATACTTACTAGAGCAAAGAAGCCTAAACCCGCACCAACAGTTAACAAAAATTTGATGGAATCAAATTTTCTTCCCTCGCCTTCAACCTCGATCAAAATTTTGAAGCCATATCGTTGGGTCAGCGTTCGTCGATGCTCTTCGTGATACACTACGGATCTGAAAGAAAAGATGGAACATATTTTCTTGAATACCTGATGGTTTGCCAAGTTAACAGCAGTTAAACCACTTTTAATCATAATAGCATTATGGCATCATGAATTAAAATACAATGCGTACGAAAAAAAGAATTTTGAACCAACCTAAAGTTCCAACCAGGAGAAATGTTCGCTCCGGCGTCATCCAACCTAGCAAAGGAGTATTGTGGGAGGCACTGGTCGATGGTGTAACCCCAGTCAAAGGAACATGACCACCTGATGTTCAGCGCAAAAACACCTCCCTGGCTCAAATTTAACAAATATTCAAAGAAAATCATTCCAACATTGATTCACAATTCACAGAAGATAAAACGGTCAATTTGTTCTGTTATAACCGTCTTAGCCACTTGATCATATTTCGTGACGCCATCCCCCTCCACAATATCTCCTAGTCTGAAAGTAGGACAGTACGGGTCAGTCTTTTTGTTGTACAAGCAGGTTTGGAGGTACTGTTTGGTGGCCGCTTTCTGAATATTTCGGGTTTGATATCCAGGACCCAAACCCGGGAATTCAATGGTATTTTTCACTAACACCGTGAAATCCTTCGTTCCCTCTAGTAGAGCCCGGTCACCTCCGCTGTAAAGGTCAATTGAAATCACACAAAAACAAGTTAGAACTAAATTGGACGAACTACAGTTGAATCGGGAGCATTTTCGGTTATTCGGATTAAAAAAAATGCAAGCTTACAACGGCTGTTTACTTTTTTCTGTGGGACACCAAGCATGTATCTCACAGGTTTTGGGAGCAGCTGGATCAAGATCCAGAGGGTCTTTCACACATCTACCGGTCATAACACCGTTTCCATTTTTCGTCGGTTTTGCTTTCTGGCAATTGATATCCGACTTGCATATCGCGGTTTCAATGTGGGGACTCTGAAAAAGTAATTTTCAAATCTATTCAGTTGAGAACTTATTACTATTCTTTCAATCACCTAAAATCTTGGATATTTTAGCCTATTTTTTTGTTCAGTTCAACTCACCTCCGGGCAAACATCCCGAGTTTGATTGGCAGTGATGATGACTTGAGTCATGACAAAGAACCCCCCGTTTTCCCCGCCATAAGGCGGTGTCACAATGTCCGAGGCATCCCACAGCCGCCGGTACAAATCCGGATTCGGGACTTTGAGCTCTTTGTCCGTGAATGTTGTCAGGACGGTGCCTTTGACCTTCGTCACGACCACCGACTGAACCGGAACAGAGATTTGGTAACCTTTGGAATAAGCCAGGCCATACCTGAACCAATCCAAAATAATTAATACCCTTTTAAATTATCCAACTTCAGTTGCTCATTAATGTCTTTTTCGACAGCTTGTTTTTTCATCACCAAATTGACCAAGAAAAAGTACCTTACCCGCCAATGTATCCCAAAATACCGACTAGGATGATGGTGTAAGTAATGCCTAAGCACTTGCTGGGGATTTTGACAATCCGAACGGTGCTGTACAAGCAGACCATTTTGTCCCAAAGATTCCCTTCAAGTTGTCGTGAACGAAATTAATTGCTATTTCAGGAAAAATTACTTGGGACAATATAATTACGCCGTTTATTTAAAGGAAACATGAGCGTAAATTAAATATTTAAGTATTCATTTTTGATAAAACGAATATAGGAAGACAGATAAGTGTAAACGATAAGTTAACCACGATAAGACCTGTGTGGACCGCCGCCCAAAATGCAAAATTTGTTTACGTCCAAACTGGCTCTTTCTACACGAAAAACAGGTTAAGAACGCACTCCGCATGCATTTTCCCAAATGAAAACTCTTGGACTTTATTTTGCATTTGGAAAGCTAATTTTTTTCATTCTGACCGCTTCTCCCTTCAAGGCAACTCAGTACCAATCTTGGCTCCACAAAGGCCATAAACTTGAATGCTTTGAGCTTGACTAGAAGATATGTGCCAGTGCTTTTATATTTATTTACATCCGCTCAAGGTCCTCTTTCATCATCGTCCAAAATGACATGGGGGTAAGATGAGACAGCCGACACGTAAAAGTAAACAAAAAAAATGATGAAAATATTCGCTGTTCCACACCCTTGCAGAGAACATTTTTAAATGGCCATAATTGAAATGTTCCGTAATTAAATCCGTAAAAAAAAAACAATTGTTCCAATGAGCCCATTGGATTGTTATTTTTTATTATAGGAATTGTTTCAGGCGTAAAAGGGTGCGGAGTGTGAGACAAAAGAGGGTGATATGACATCATTTAATCGTAATATGCATTTTGCATATTACGTTAGTTAATGCGATTCGTTGACGATTATGGAAAGCATTTTGTTAAAAGACAACAGCGGAAATTGCGGCTAACCGCTGCAATGCAAAGGATGGGAAATTATTGCACAAATGTGGCAAGAAAATTTTCCTACGGAATGCATAAATGCATATAACAAAGCTCAAACGAATACAGTCGATTCTCTCTATAACAGTACCCTGTATAACAGTACTCTCGTTATAACAGTAGCAAAAAATGCTCCCCTCAAAAACTTTCTCCACTTGTTGACATAGAAATGTCTGTTCTCTATACATAACAGTTTTTCGCTATAGCAAGCGAAAATTGATGCTTTATAGGGTGCTGTTATAGCGAGAGTCGACTATATTCAACAACTTTATTTTCCGACAAAATGAGGAAACGAGGTGCAAAGTAATTCCTTAGAGAATTTATTTTTTAGCGATTTTAATTTGCAAGTTTACCGGTACATATACACATGCATTAAACTTTAAAATTAAAGTTAATGTTTTAATTAAAACATTAAAATTGTTTTGGAGAAAGAAAGCAGATAGTAAAAAGAAAACAATTGGAACCGCTAGTTCGTAGCGCCCTCTGCACTGTCGGTAGGCCTTCACAGAGATTTTCTGTCGTATTCCCAAGCAATTTGCGAATCACAATTGTCCCACTGAAAAATTTGTGAGAAAAACTCCGCGAATAGTGCATTGCAATTTGTGATGTCCCCTCCAGAAAATTATGAAAGGGAACACAATTGCAAAATAATTTTTGTAAACCAGTTACCTTTATTACCACTGGAACACTACCACCCAAATATGGGGACGGGCTCCTCCGCTGGAGCTTTGTTCTTGTAACGGGGTGCTCCTGCACAACATGTGCAGGAACAACAACGGTGGTCAAAGAAACTGCTGGAAAAGAGTAAGAACAAGCTGGAAACGAGGTACAGCAATAAACTAATGATGAAGAGGTTGTAGTCTTGATAGAAAAATTCCAGGGCTAATGAGGACTCGTCAGGAGAATGTGTAGAGAGTATTTGCCAGAACTGCTGGAGTCTCCAGAGTGTGTCCTGCATGAAGGTGGAAACTCCCAAGAAGGAATCCGTCTCAGGATCGTACGTGAACGGTGAAAGGAAGCAGGCTAGCTGGACTAAAATCGTGATGAAACTCACAAACCTCCACATGCTCATTCTGGACTTGATGGTCTGAAATAAATTATTGAAACCAGGACAGTTAATTTATAGTTTAATTTATAATTATTTATATTGCCAAAAGATGTATTCCGATGAGAATTACTTTCCGGAACGTGAACACTTACAAATAAACTGGCCGTCAGCCCCGTGACACAGAAAATCAATTGGAGAAGGGCTCCAACTCCGGAAACGCTGCAGCAAGTCCTCAACATGAATGTGAGCGTTGGAGTCCTCGCCCAAACGCTGTTACTGGCATTACAAGTTGAATTGTCTTGCTCAATCCTCGGAATACTGGGGCAACTGAATGATCCAATTAATGTCCATGTTGAGACTGACACCAAGGCGAGGCTGAGAATCTTGAGAAAAATCACAGAAATTAGAATTACCCGAAGCACTAAATAATTTTAACACCTATTTATAATAGAAAAACAAATTGTGCTTACAGCGGAAATTGCAAATAATACTTTTGCCAATGGAATGTTCATTGTTGCTTAGATCCAAATTGCTTTACCCTTTGCCTTACGGAACTCTACATTCACACCCATGACTCGATTTTAACATGAAATATTTAAACAGCAAAAAACCTGCTAAGTTCAATAACGTTACTGACCATCTAACTCATGGAGCATGTAAAAAGTAGTATATAAAATATTTTGGGAAACGTCGGGTAGCCACATCCGCTTCTTCGGATAAGCGCTATCTTGGAGCGCACTCAGTGACCATAACTGGGAATGATTATGTAATGTCGTGCACAATTTGTCCATTTATTCAAGGTCGAAAAGCATGACAAATAACAACGGTTGCTATTTTTCTTTTATGCCGTTGTATGATAAATCGAACTAAGAATTATTATATGCAGGTATGTATTTAATATTTATATTTATAATGAATGTTGACCTACGGACTGCTGACGCTGACACACAACAAATGTCTACAATTAACTTTATGTCATTCCCAAACGATTTACAAAGAAAAATTACTAATAGTAACGCTCGGTGCAATGATTCTCTTTTACATTCATACACGCGTATTAGATAAAGCAATCAGGCATCTTCCGGGGAAGAAAAAGAATAATTTTGCAACCTCTGTGAGTCTCTCCCACGACATAAACTTACTGCAAGGAAAGAATCAACGAACACATTAACTATTTACACGGGAAATAATTTCAAATTTCATGCCTACATTTACTAAAACCCATTAAAAATTACAACGAAAGTACTAACACTGTATTTAAGTAAGGCAAGCCGTTTTTATTTATTGTTTTGACTTGAACTCGGGTTGTTAACAAATATTGTATTTCCTTTAACACCCATTAACGTAACCTAATTCATGTGTTTACACGACACTTCCAAACTACGTATAAGCGTACATGTAGGTAGATAAGTACACTCGCTTAATTATAATAATTATTGATATTCAAACAACAGTCGTAAATAATATTTACATTAAAGCTTAAACGTTTGGTTAGTGTTGAAAAATTCTGGAGTCTCACATATTAGCGGCACTGAAAAATCAGATTACATTGTTTAGCACCAAAGTTGTATAGTTCTCCGTTCTCCCAACTAATAGGAAATCGATTATATACACTTCAAAAGTGGTGTTTCAAGTGGCTTTATGTACTAACTATTTTTCGGAAGACTCGGAACAGTCATACAAATACATATAATTTCCTCTTAAACCCTATAAAAACTACGGAGTAATATCCGCAAATTATCGCAAAGAACATTTAAATATCGAAATAGCCTATTATAAACACAGTTACAAAGTTTTGAGGTAAGTGAAGCATCAGATCATCATTTGTTCTGGACAGTAAGTAAAACTACTGGTTAATGAAAGTAGCCTTTTCGAATTGAAGTCTGTGGGATCTGGAAGACAATGCATATAGGATATAGGTACATACTTTAAATGTCACAACGGCAGATAAACCCGAAGATGGCAAAGATCGTCCTATAATAGAACACTCGTATGGGAGATTATAGATGGTATTATAGAAACTGGTATATGTGAGATTAAAAGTTGGACAACGCCAATTGTTTGGGCTAGTTTTGTAAGGTACATGAAATTGATTGAGCAAGAATAGCGGAGATTCATGAAAAAACTATTTAACTAATGCGTACAAATACAAAATCTAAACATGTTCATTATTGTTGATTTATATCTACTCTTCTTCACTGGAGCTGGAAGACGAGCTACTGGAACCGTGTCCAAATCCTTTGTGACCATGTTTGAGTCCTTTTGAGAGAGCGTATCCGCCAACACCGACACCAGCCAGTGGAAGGCCATATTTTAGCATCTTATTGTGCTTCTTGTGTTTCTTTCCTAATACTTTATTCGCGACGAGACCTCCTGCACCGAGTGCAGCAGCGGAACCAAGGACCCCTCCTAAAATTCCGCCTCCTGAGCCGTGACCGGGAGCATGACCACCAGGACCGTAATTAGGAGCCATTCCGTGTCCATAACCGTGGCCGGCGGGGCCATGATGTCCTGGGCCATGTCCTGGGCTACCGATTCCTATTTTGTTAGCAACACCAGCCAATCCAGCACCAGCTAATCCAGCTCCTATAAGTTTGCCAGCATTGCCCAAGATGCCTCCTTTCTGATGACCCTGTGGCGGGTAACCTCCCTGGGGATAACCTGCAGCTGGGTAAGGTCCTGGACCTGAAGCATAGCCGGGTTGACTGGGATACGCAGAGTTTGGTGCATATGCCGGTGGTGGAGCGCCTGGAGAATGTGGATAAGGTGACGAGGCCGCATATGCGGGAGGTGGAGGTCCACTAGGAGGATACCCAGCACTCATAGGAGGAGCCGGATAACCCGGTCCACCTGCGCTTGGATAAGGACTTGCGGCTGGAGGATACCCGGGTCCGCTAGCTGCAGGGTATAGAGGAGCACCCCCTACAGGTGCGCTGAACCCCATAGGAGGATATGGGGCATTACTGGTTGGATAGGGTGGCGCTGCAGTTAGTTGGGGTGCACTTGCTCCGTAACTTGGTGTCGGAGTCCCATCAAACTGAATGAGCGTCAAAGTAACATCCCCCTCTACTACCAGATGATTGACTTGCTCAGCGGGCACTCTGTGATTAAACTCGGCAAAATGCTCCCCATTCACAGCTATCATGTACCGAGAGGCTTCCGAAAGTATCATGACTTCAAAATGTTGACCCGGAACGAATGGGAAGTGACGCTGATGTCTCTCTTCAGCTCCCCAGCCAGAATAGCCTCTTGCATTTCTCACAACTGCATTTTCACCAAATCTGGGATTGAAATGCAGCGCAACTTCATCATTACTAGAACTACCACTCTGGAGGTTGATAGCAAATCTTGACGCGGACGGTGAGATTCTTCCTTGAATTCGAGCTGACCTTCCTGAACCGAATCCGCCACTGATGTATCCAGTATAAGGAACACCGGGATTATGAATTGGTGGATCCATTTTTGTAAGTATTATGTCCGTCCTAGTGCCTTCAAGTTATATACCACAATCAGTCTGAACAAAACACCCTTGAATTCTATCTTCTTTGATTCCTTCAATTGGAAGCACAATGTATACCCTAGGAACTTTCCAACTCTGATGATATCTGAAACGTAAATATTAACACAACCATTTAGATATGCTTACCTTAAAAATTATCACAAAAAACTTGGTATTCTACATTCCATATTCCTTGACATTATACACACATAATTATATTCAACTCCACATGATTGACAACACCAAATATTTTCCTTAACGCGTACATGTCTTTCCATGATTATACAATCCAAACTATTGACTTAATGAAATGACAAACAACTAAACTTCAATGTTTGTAACTTCGAAATTTTAAGTACCACCTGCTGCATCGTATGATCCAGTTTTCACATAAAATGTTAACTAAAAAGTCCAAAACTCACCTCAATGATTCTGTTTTCCCTTGACTTCAACTGCTCCTGGAGATTCACGGAAAATCGTACTCCTCTAATGCAATGTTAGCACCCGCAACCCCGCAAATGTCATGTATTTACCGTTAATTTGAAGCTTCAACTTCTACACAAAAACTGAAGATAATCTCACACCACGACTACTCTTCAAGTCTCACCAAGACACAAATGACTACAACTACAATAAATAGCACCTGAAGAGGTTTAATATGTCTATTTAAGTGAATTTACACGTATGTGTTACGCTCGTCATGACACAGCGTATAGAAAAGACATTAAAAAAAATGAAATAGGAAAAATAAAAAGTGGATGACACAGATTTTCCTTCACGCTTTCCCTCTGCTCTTTTTTCTCACGTCTCACATAACACACAGGCCTTTCTAAAACGTGTGCGGAACGCTGTCGGTCCAAGTATGACTCACGCTATACGGCCGTTGCCATTTGCCATATACGTAGCACGATCAGGAAAAACCTACCAAGATTTACGTACGATTTCCTTCTCTGCAAAATGCCGCAGATACCTCCGCAGTACATAAAATCATATCTGCGCCCATCTTCAAAATCAAACAAGTGACCTGACCTTTCAAGTGTATGAACTAGTTCTGAATCAAGGTCGCTGATGGAAAATTTGATTAATTATCCCCAGCAATTTTCTTCTAAAATCCATTTACCTCTATATATTCCTTCCCAACTTGCCCAGAAGATCCCAGAAGATACCCGAAGAATTACCTCCCAGAGGCTTGTGCGGAACCAGTCCATAATAAAGAAGGGGAAAATATAAATGAGGACGTAAACTAGGTATTTGATTACATTGGCGACACCGTTTCTTCCTAGTTTGTTGCATGAATCATCCTCCGTTGTGTTTACATTTGTTGGCAAAAGAATATAAATGAGGGAAGGAAAATAAGAATAAGGTGAATCATTATGTCCATGCGTAGCCATGTGCGTAATGAAGTCACTGTGGGATTAATGACGTCAAACTACATGACTTGTTCGGACTGTCAACGTTTTGTGTTATTCTTATTAGTTTTGTAGTTTTGTTACTTTTGTTAGTCACTGTTCACAATGGGTCAAATTTCAAGTAATGACGTGAATTGGCATTATGCCAACAAAAATGCTTGCGAAGATGCTATTTATTTCCTGAATAGTAATATAAGTAATATTTCTATTATGTAATTTACAAAAGTCAGAGTCACGAAAATTGCTCGCATATAAAATTAATATTAAAAGCCACGAAAATGAATATCAAAAGAGACAGAAGAAAAAGACATTTGGTCATTTGGTACGGAAATACATTTGTGTACATTTAGAACATTGCAATAGCACGCAATTAAGTTCATTAATCTGTAAAATAAATAATAAAATAGCGGTATTTAACCTGATAAACTTTACTTCAGGATTCAAAATTAGCTGATTAAAAAAATAGTTGCAAAATTTGGTGGAAACAGAAACGGTAGTATTAACAGGGTTGTGGTCAGATATACACGGAAGTTCATTTATCCTTCAAGAGCTCTTTCTGGCCCTTCTAGTCGTAACCTCCGAAAAGAGCAAGGGATTGGCCCCATAAAAGAGCTTGAACTGATTATTTTTCAGGAATTCCACCGAGTTTAAATCAATTCCCAGAATAAAACTAAATCCATTGGCGGAATTGGGACTCAACTTGGTTGCAAAGGAGTCGTAACACCTCCAGCATTCCGTCTTGAGACCATCATTGAGCCCTTGCAGAACCTCAAAAAATTCACTGATATTCGCTCGAATCCCAGGAACCCACACCTTGAACGTCTTGTAAAGTACTTTGGGAATCTCTGGAGCTTCGTCGTACTTCCAGCCTTTAAATTGTTTTGTCCCAGTCGGGGAATTCCAGGAGATGCTGGAACAAACTTTGATGATCCAGACAACCGTGGCGCCATCTACGCACGTGACCTGGATCCTCCCCATTTCCACGAGAGAAGATTCCGTGATTCGGTACGCAGCCTTTGTGGGCCCCGTAATGCTCCGGCAAATCATGTGGTCAATAGCGGCGCAGAAGACGTTAAACCCATCCTGACTAATACTTTCCTGCTGATTGTCTGCATAAGTCACGATCACCAGAAGATCATTCTCGCTGGGGCTGTTGCTGGAACTTTCCCGGGATCTTTTCACACTTTTTCTGAAATCTCGATTGTCCCTCACGTCTTCTGGGTCCGTTGCTCCAGTGGACGTCACTTCCGTGTCGTAGGAATGACTGGGATTCGGCACGGACGCTGCCAGAATTTCTACGTCATCACTATCTCCTTCGTCTGTAGTGTCTTTATGGAGAGGGGGAGGTGCATTCGTAATATTATTATGGCTGTCATGTCGTTCAAGTTTTGGACGAACTAGTTTGTCCAGCTGATTACTATTATTATTACTACGTGACCCAGTCGGGGTCACGTGCGGCCCAGGAGGTGCTACATAAGGGACAGGAGGAGCTACGTAAGGAGCTGTCACACACGGCTCAGGAGGAGCCACATAAGACTCCGACGTAAGGATTTCGCCATTACTTTTTGTTGTTTCACATTGAACTTCTTCGACGCCGTCACAATTGGTGCTGGTGTCCGCATCCATTGCACCACCATCAGCATTTCCACTTTTGTCATTATTCAGTCTATCGTCTGGCTGCTGGGCGTTACCAAACGGCATGCTGTTAGGAGGAGGATCACTTCGAGGCGTTGGAACTCCGGGTTTGGGTGGACTTGTTTCCCGGAATTTTTTCGGAATGTACACATGAGGAATTCCCGCGTCCGAATTCTGACTTTTCTCTTCTTGTGCCACGCTTCGAGAGTCATTATTGCTACCGTAATCTCTCCCGGTTTCATTCAGGCTTGTATTACAAGGTTCGTCCTTTGTTGGAGCCATTTGATCCGTACCCGATTTACCCGCATTGTAATTTGTTGGTTCGCTGGTCCTGTGAGATTTGCTGCCAGCCCAATGATTCCTAACCGGAGGACCATGTCCGGCAATGCTGCGGGGAGTTAATACACTTGGTGGGGGCGCGAAATTCTTCGGGAGTCGATTTCGTGGTGCTCCAGGAGCGCTCCAGTTTTTATTTCCTCCTCGACCAAAGGGAAATCGCTGGTTGGCATTGGGGTAGTTAAGTGGCCTAGGATTTCCAGTTGGTCTGGCTGCCACGGTTGGAAACGGAAAGGGAATGGGAATACTATCGGTTTGAGTAGGTCTGTAGAACTTATTGTTGCCACCACCACCACATTGTTCTGAGGGGTAACGCGGATTTAATAATAGTCGAGGTGCATGCTGGTGATTGTACGTTGTGGACTGGAAATTGGATGTTGGCTCTTGGTAACCAGAAACTTGCGATGTGTGACTGGATACGGAATTTTGGTGCCCTGAATTTTGGTGTTGGTGGCCCGAATTTAGGGGCTTGTAACTGGAGGATTGATAACTGGAAGTTACTTGTTGATGGTTGGAAGATATGGATTGGTAGCTTGAAGAATGGTAAATGGTCGGAGGTGGTTGACTGGTATTTGGAAGCAGGAGTTTAAACGCTGGAGCGTGACTATTTGGAGCCGGAGGCTTGCTAGAATTCGTTGCATTATGATTGCTACCCGGGTTAATCTCCGCGGGTTGTGACGGTTCCGGCGAGGAATCTGTGGTAGTATTTGGCGGGTCTGGGACTTCTTCTTGGGTCCATTGGATAAAGGCCACCATGACTTCCCCTTGGATAAAAAAGTGTGAGATCTTGTCCGGGGTATAACCTTTCTGAGTGAAACTTGCAAAGCTACGGCCGTTGACATTTATGGTAAATTGCTTGTGCTCGCTCGAGATTAATATTGTGAAAGGTAAGCCTCTTGTAAATGGAAATTGACCCTGACTTTGTTCCTTCCCCCATTTGGAATTTATCCGGGATTTCCGAATCAATAAATTGTCCGTGAAGCTCGAGAACATGAGCAAGCCCACGTCATCTTTCTCCGAATCTTTTCCAAATTGAAAGCTTATGGAAAATGAGGAGGCTCCGAATGGAATTCGCCCTTGAATCCTCACTTGCTTTCCCAAAACGAACCCTCCAGGAATTTCTCCAAGGTATGGGAGGGTAGGGTGGTATGTAGGGGGAGTCATGATTGTCCTTATAAATTGCTCACAATTCCAGGATTTTTGTATCTGCCATTACAAGCACAATTTTGTCAGCAACAAAGGAAAAAGGCCTTTAAAAGCATTGAAAGAACGATTGCATTAAATACCTGTTTAGCTTCGTTGGATTTTTCGTTGCTTATTTAGATTTAAAGTTATTATGCTAGTTTAAATTAATCAAAAAACCCTTACCACAGACTTCTGAAACTTATCTCCTTCGCGTGGACCCTAATTTGGCGGAATTTGTTTTTAGTTTTCAGTCACCAGTGCATTCCTTACGGAATAATTTAGGGTTTAAATATACGACATACTACTACCACGGTCTATGAATTAAGACTACTAACAGCTTTGGAATTGAGCAACATTTACCCGATAAAATAATTAATTATACTCTCAAGCCTCAACTACAGCAGCCTCCGTTTCCGTCTTGAAAAATTGAAGGCAAATTGTATTTTGTTATGAAATCTACTTCCCGAACGGAGATAGAGCACTACCAATTACCACCAATGGCACAAATTACCGGGGTTGGTTTAGAGTTTGTTAAAGCTGTCATTCTGTCTATATATAACCTGAAATTACTTAAGGAAGTACATCTGCCTATGCATAACATGTCATAGCATGTACACATGAATGAACTCCAATTACTCTGAGCCTGCCCCAGTGGTATAGGCACGATTATACTGTAGTGCTCGCATACTGTGCACGCTTTTACGCATGATGGGTAAATTATGTTCCATGTAAAGAAAGCGAGGAAGCTTTGTCCCGTTGCTGAATGTTTTTATACCTACCTGGTTAAACAAGCTACAGTAATGACAATTTCCCCGGCATTCTTTCATCAGAGTGATTTTGGTGACATCCCGCTGTGTGTCATAATATTTCACACTTTCCTAACCTAACATTAAGCCGGCATAAGCAAACTATGGCACACGTTATAATGCAGATAGTAGATATACGTATTAGATATACAAGTAGGTATACATATGTGTCTGCATGTTGGCTTAGACGTATTGACAAGCCTTTCCAAAAGAAGACGATAAAGTGTGTACGGTAACATGTATGCACTGGTTTGCATCGGGTTATCTTTCATGCTGAACTCCTTGTTGACAGCAAGGTTAAATGGTTTTTATTTACCCTGTGTAAATACAGTACATCAAGAGATAAATGCCACAACAGCCGCTGGAATAAAGCTATCAGCAAGGTAAATAACAACTGGTCACGCGTCGTTACACATATGTATATAAGGAATTTCATTCTGTATTGATATATGAAGACTATAGACCAATCGAATCACAACGAATTGGTACCATAAATACCACAAAAAAACGAATAGTCTAACAGCTAATGTTTGAACAGCTTAAGTATGGTGAGAAGAAAGCTCTCCAGATGTATACTTTTGAGAAAAATCGACGTCATCACACTTTGCCGGTTGGATTAACAGTCACGTAATGCCATTTGTCCACTGCAAAAAGTCAATAAAAGTACAATCAGTTTTTTTATTTTGTTGTGTTTTTTAGCTAGTTAGTAGATCACTACATCTACTAAGAAAAAATCCTATTAGCAAAAGCATTTAGGTATGACCTGAATATCAATCCTTGAAAGCACGAGAACTCGGAACGAAGCAAAAATAGTCACACATGCATGACCATTAGTTTGGTTTTGTATATTTTACAAAAATGTTACAGTTATTCGAAGACTGCACTTACAGATAATAAGAAAAGCTTTGTATGACAAGCAATAAAAGTAATCATCTCTAGCTGACCAGAATGCACAAGGTAAAAGTGGGATATTAGGTAATATAGTACTGAATAGTAGACAGTATTTTGACATGGTTGCAAATAGCAATAACCTCGTTTAAAACTGGGAAAATATTTTCATTACAAAGTTTCGAGCGATAGCCATATTCATAAAAGTAACAGAGAAATCGTATCCTTCATTACCGACGACGGAATCCACTCGATTTCCTGGGGTGAATGATGGATTCGCTGCAACAACGGCTTCAGCATCAGTTGATTCCAGTTTCTCACTAAAAATTAAACAACACAGAGGAATATTCATAATATATTATATTTTATATTAGGCAATCTATTGAAATAGCAAAGGAGGTCGCCCCAATACTTCCCCAACATTGCACTTACATGGCCAGATCTGGATTCGAAGATTGTTTGGAAACAAGAGCTTGCCAATATTTATTGGTTTCAGCAACAATTTTTAAGGCAAAGTCTGCATTCTTGGCTTCTCCATTAAAAGCAAATTGATTTTCCGGCTTCCCATCAGGGATTTTATAAATTCTAAACCACTCGACCGTTGCTCGGAGGTAGCCTGGCATAACTCTTTCGATGTCTTCAATATCTGTAAGTACAATTAATGACGTAACTAACAATCCATCAAATGCCTTAGATAACACGTCAGGAAGCACGCGCTTAAATCGATAATCTCACGAATAAACCTTTCTCATATACAGGTAATAGGTATACATGTTACACATACTCATCAGTTTCGAATTTCTTGGCACATTACACCATCATAAATGTATTACCGTTTAGTTTCTCTGCCACGGGATCATTCACGTCAATAGCAAGCAACTTCCAATCAGTTTCACCTGGAATTAACGATGCAACAATACATTATATTATTTTAAGAATAAACTCACGTTCACAAATAAAAGATGTACGTACATATGCATGCAGGAAAACACACAGGAGATATTTACCTTCATCAATAAGAGCAAAAACACCCAATATTTTCACCTGAACGACTGCGCCGCGTGGATGAATCTGCAAGAAACGATAAACGCAGTCATTAATCGAACTGATAGTGAAGCAGGAAATGGATAATCAATGTAAATTCAAAATACTGTAGCTTACCCTAGATCCAATTTCGCAGACATCAATTGGATCGTTATCACCTTTGCAACCAGTATTAGGGTCAACATGGGCCGGATCTTCCCAAGTCTGTAACATAAAAAATCATGATTCACATGCATTTTTATTTTACGATTTCACCACACACCATGTTTTAACTTAACACAACCGGCATTCATGTGTACAAGTAAAAATAACTACTTTTATTTTCGTGAACAAAGAATGACCACGATACACTTATTTTCATTACCTGTGGAAGAGCACCATAGTTCCAGATGTACCCATGGTGGGGAAAGCAATTGTGTACAAAGCGAAGCTTCCCTTTCTTTACATCCTGCTTGATCGGATTCAAAGGATCCTTGGTTGATATCTGGAAGAATACAGCAAATTAAGCGAAAGTGATCAACAATTATATGTACATATATTTAAGTACAAAAATAATAAACGTGGAAGTGTAAAGCATCAATTTAATACATGCAAATACATACATTACGTGTGTTTGCGTATTCCTATGCATTAAAAACATAATTAATTAAATAAGACTATTAACGAACGAGCGAAATGCACATACCTCCATCTTAGCATTGGTCCATCTCGGGATTTCCACAATCATGTTAAAAACATTCTTTTCCGGGTCCGGTTGAAGTGGGATGTCATGGAATGGAGAAACAGGTCCAGATTCATTTCCTGTAAACCACAAAAACATTAATTAACCATTAGTCCGGTCTATTCGCATTTGTAATTGCGTTCCCAGAAAACCACCATTGAATTAAAAATTAACCAACAATTCCCTGAACGAACAGACATGTGGCTGTGCTAGGGAAACTTGCGTAAACACACTCGTAAATAGCAACTATCCTATTAGAATTATGTATTATGTTGGATCTTGTAATACTTTAATTGTATATTATACAACACACCAGAAAAAACAATACAATACCTAAAACTAAAACAATACACAATTTTTTCTTCGTACCGGCTTTTGAACCCGGAAACCCGGCAAAAAGTCAATTTACCCTGTACCAATCGTTGTTTATACTCCAGTGCACATTTAATTGCGACCGAAAAATGAAGCACCAACTTTCGAAAAATACTCGAATGTGAGAAGTGAGAAACTAGGTCAAAATCACAATTCCAGATTGTTTAGCAGAACATTCCAGCGAGGAAAAAATGTGACTAGAAAAACTTACTAAAATAAATCCGGTAGTCCAACTGGTTGTCCGTCCCACGTTCTTCAATGGTGTAGCTCATGATTCGGGTTAATTTGCGATCACCTAAATATCGTTTGGGGAAGAACAAGTCAGAACTGGGTTGACTTTGTGCTGGATTGAGCAAAAATATGGGAGTTATTGAAGAAGTTGTGGAAGAAAGTGGACTGTTACGACAGCTAATGATCCCACCACGATGAGCTCGCCGACAGAAAGTTGCACACAATCGACTCAAGGTTGTCATGTTCTCCACTCAATATCCCTTTCGCCTTTCTAATATAGCCACAGAAGAGACACGAAAGTACAGCAGAAGCCCAAGCACATTCACCGTCCAAATCACCCTTTTCGCTCACTTTTCAGCATACGTCTTGTATGGGAAAATCCAAAAAAAAAGGGGTCGAGCACAATTTTCTCTCGGGTTCTCCTTTCCGATCAAATCCTTTATCCAATATACCGGTAAATCACTATACTAAAAAACTAAAAATACATAAACATATTACAAGAAAATATAATTATAATCAAGTCACATGCACGGTTTTTGTTTCAATCGTCATTAACAAATCTCAACTTACTTTTATTCACTCAACTGCTTATAGTTTATCTTATCAAAAATCCTATTCCCTTTTCAAGTACTTATTGTAATTCATTCTCTAACTGGATGGCTGATAAATACAGCTGGATGGGGAACGATTATTGCTTTTTTTTTTACCTTATCAAGTAACCTTGAATGTGAGTGTATCTTGAATATAGCATGTATTTGTGGACACTATGGAATGAAACGGTAAATGTTCCAAACTTCCAGAGAAAAACGGATTTTGTATAAATATAAACGCAGTATTACACTATGGATTCTGGAATCTGGAATTTCATGGAAGTTTGGACACTGAATTCACGGGATTCTCTTCTCTGTGTCAAAGGGATCTAGTGTTGTATTAATAAACAGTAAGATCAAAGGTCAATAGGTCAGTCTGCATTCGCACTTAATTGTGGAGGATTAACTTAACAAATCAGTGTTTTCCCCAACACTTATGTTTTCATGAACCAATTTGGAAGCATTTGGAACCAAATAAATGGAAAAATGTGCCAGAATGAGACAATGAAATGAATTGCAAATTGCAATCTGGAAGCTTGATTGCGGCTATTAAATTAGTAGGAATGCTTATAAACAATGCAAGTTTCTTTGGCTTGGAAAAAGTATTTAATAGCATTATTCTGCATTTTCATTCAGTTTTTGTAACATGTTTTTCAACACTTGACTTGACGTGCCTTCACATATCCTCAGGGAATTTTTTGGTACAAATAATTGCATAAATCATCGGATTTTTCATCATGTAAAGCTTGCAAAATGAATCAAATGAATAATCAAATGGTCAAATTGGGGAGGGGGTTTTTATCATTTTTTGGAAGAAATAAAAGCTAATTATATTAAATAATCCGGGGCTATAGTTATGGTTAGAGACAACGTTTTGAAACAAAATTTTAATGCCCATTTTGCTAAATCCATATGCTTACCAGTTGCTGCAATGGACACTAAATAATTGTTGAAGTATGTAAATGCTGTAATGTTAGTTAAATTAATTAATTTGACATATAAAATATGAGAGAAAGAATGAAAAACGTTGATTTTGCGAGGAGCGAAAAAGCTACACAAAGGAACGGGACATGAAAAAAAATAAAAGGAGATTTTTTAGGGGATTTTTCCTTTTTTATTTTCGCGGGAATTTGAAAGGCCCAGTGTGTTTTCCTTATTTTTCATTTTTGTTGGTTTTTTGGAGAGAAAGGAGAAGCTTGTTCAGTCGTTCTTTAGTGTTGTGCGGGAATGCATTGAGTATCCCTTTGGCTCACAATATGTCACAATCACTGGCAAAAATACAATTTATTACTAACATTAAGCCTTCTTAATCATAGGCATATCTTACGCAAATAGGTAATGGAGAATAAAGGAGAAATTCTCTCATTTGACAATTCAGTTCCTTTGGTTTACCAACGATAAATCAAAGTTAAAAGTGGTTTTAAGGGAATCGACAAATTTCGGTGTTTTTACGTCTTGGAACAGACTAAAAATCGATTTCCACACATGTCTTGAACCAACGTGGAAGAAGTTATTTTTTTTACGGAAACATATATTTATTTATAGTTATATTTAATATTTACTGTATTGTGTACTGAATCTTTTCGTCTCTGTCAATTCGTGTGACTTTTGTCATTTGTGATGTTGTTTTAGTAAACACGTTTTCTTCCAGTTAACTGCGAAGTCAGCAGCACTATATTATGTATAAGTTTTGAGGGTTTTTTTCGGTACAAATCAGGGTGTAGTCTGATCTCTGATGTTAGATGTTATTTAGGTCTACGAAACTATTTCCTAAAAGTGTTTTATATACCTATACAATATACAAGCTTATAAGGTGTTTTCACACACACAAGTGTCGCGATGTTGTGACATGCCTTCACTTGTTGACCTTGGTTTTATGTTAAAGTTTCAAATGGAAAGGAGCATTGTTATGTTTATTGTGGATCTATGGACTGGGTATTCTATATGAGGGTGTCAGTAAATCTTCACAAACGTCAAATATGAAAACTCAGACATCATAGACATTGTCTTACATCAGAATTTAGAATGGTATGAATTAGCTCAGCTAAGGGATAAACCACTGTTAATCAAATTATTAACTCTTTTTCTTGCTGGAAAAAATTATTACGAATTGAGTAGATTTTCTTTGGAGAAAGAATATTACGAAAAGTGATTTTCCCCCTAAATCAACACCTCTAAAACTACGTTGTTTGCTCCGCCAATATAACGGGCTATTAGTATACCCAAAAATAAATAATATTTACTTACAATTACAACCATTGGAATATTTTGGAGGAAGAAACGCGAACTTTCACGCTAGTTGCTGCCTGTGTCCTGCAAGGTAATATTTAGCGATTTACGTGCAAATAGCACTTTAAATACTGTATGTTATGTACTTAGGCACTGAGGCATGTATAGAATGAAATATATTATATTATATTAGATTATTAGATAATTGGATTCTCGAGATCTCGAGTGCGGCGTCTGCTGCAAATAAGGGTTAATTCACAGGAACCCTCTTTTATTACTCCAAACTTCCACGTGTCGTTTGGCTAAATCCCTATATTGACTGATCTGACCTGCTGGAACGAACCCCGCTTTCTTTAGTATATGATATAGTATATACCTTATGCATTTTCCTTTTACCAATAAACTAATGTTTCATTAGCACTGATTTGGGAGCCGACTAAAGTAGAACTTTTTAGATGATAACTTCACCGTAGTGCCCGCTTTTTTAACACCGTATTTTACTACATTACATAGGTAGGGCTCGGACTAAATCTGTTAGTCATACGTTATAAGTATAATTGGTGAAAAATGTTCTGATTACCCGTTGTCTACCTGAATTTTTTAGCATTTCGCTGGTTTGTTACGATGCCACACTCAAGGAAATTGGCAGAATCTTCTGATTGTGACAGGGAGGGGGAATCGTCCAGAGCTCAACCCGGTCCGTCGCCACACAATGGTGGTGGGTATTATTCATTATTTCACTGAGAATTTCATAGCTCAATAAATGTATTTTTTATTGCTTAACAATATTTGTAAGAAGGTAACTTTCTCTTATTTTCACAGAAGCTAATCCTCCTACACAAAATAATAGCCGTCGAGATGAGAATTCTATTTCCTTCCGGCATTTTTTGCAACCACAATCCGACGTTGTGCCTGTCCGGCATAGAAATTCTAGAGGTACATTATTATTTCATGTGCTATACATAACATACGTATTATTACATGTTTATTTCAGCCCCAGCTTCAACAACACTGTTTTCTGCAATGAATGTGTAGCAGCAAGAACAAAATAAATAAAACGTATCTCCATATATGTATGTTTATTTCCCCTGTCATTGGTTGCACAGGTGCCAATTCTGGAGCTATTGACCTTGTCGATGGAGCTGCTATGGCTTTACCTGACTTTGTACAAGACCATATGAATACAGAACCTGCTGGAGCTGTCGGTGGAATCTCAGATAATGCTGAAGCTGCAACCCATTCTTTACATCATACTGTCAGTGCGTCAGGTGGAGGAGATGTATCAAACGCTTCTGCTTTCCACGATTACACACCTAGTCAAAGTAGCCACGGCATTTCATCCAAACGAAATCGAAGGACAGCTGACTCAAGTAATGCAAACGGCAGCGCAGCTAGTAGTTCATCAGGTCTTGCCCAAGGCCCGGTGGCGCTACCAGATTTCCTTTCGGATGGTCCCATGCATTTAAGTAGTAATGTGACCGATGGAGGTGGCCCGAATTCAGCATCCTCCTCCCCCAATCGCTCTGGTGGTTCGTCCAGGCTGGGGTCAGCTTCGGGCGCCAGCAGATCCTCAAATATTCGTGAGCCTGAATCTCTTTCTCAGCAGGTTGAAAGATTGCGCAGAGAAGTGTCTGAGAAATCTCGGAGGTAATTAATCTGTTCTTAAATCGTGTGGATGTCGTTGTAAAAATTAGTTGCGTTTTTAGGCATTATGTGATGAAAATAATGTAGTGTAATGCAGTGTCGGTATATGTGTATTTTTTATATTTAATATTTATGTGTACGGGTTGGTGGAGAAAGATATTTGATATCACCTTGGCTTTTGTATGTGTTTTTCTTTAGAGTCAATCAACTCGAAAGTGATTTACAGAGGCAAAAAACTGAACTAAGCATGTATGAAGTAGCGTATCTGAACTCTGAGAAAAGTTTACAAGCGGCCACGGTACATTTTTAAATAATTACTTAGTTAATTAGTTACACACGTTATTACTTATTACAATGTATTATTATGTACCTATACCTAGGTGCATTCCTGACTTTCCTGCACTTATTTTTCTTGCTTTTTAGACTTAAATCCTAGCACAGTGGTTGCTAATATAATCAATTCAATGTACATATAATCATGTATGTATGCGTTGGTATTGTATTTGGTGTATTATTGTCGCTTTCAGAGACGTGCACTGACGGCTGAATGCAGAGTAATTGAACTAAGAAATGAGTTGCAGTTATTGAAGGTACGTTGTGAATTTAAATGTATACTTACTTTAGTCATTATACGAGCTGATGTTGCATGTGAGAATTTCACGGGTATAGCATGAAGTGCAAAAATGGTAGCTAAATTGTTAAATAAATGAATAAAACCTTATTTCTAACTAGAACCCACAACTGGTGGATAAAATGAGTGCAATTGCAACTGAAGCCGGATCCTCGAAGTCTCCAGCCGTATCTGAACCATTAACATTTACTCAAAACGGAAAAAGTAATTCTAACCTGGATGCTAACAGTGTTCTTGAAATAACATCCTCCGCAGAAGTTTTAGTTGGGTACGTTTGTAACACTTTTCTCTAATTTAATAGGGATCACCAGTTTTAATTCATTGTCCATAGTTTTGTCAACGCAACTTCGCCGAAGGAAGAGCGTTTTTCGTTCGAGTTATTTTTATGCATGTATATTCTGCTTTGGAGACACGCTTCAGTTCTATTCTAGGCTTAATGAAATAAAATCTTACAAGTGCAAAAGGCGAAGTTATTTAATTGGCGAAGTTATTGTTGCGAAGATGTGCCGTTGAAACTATTGGACGACGGAGAATTATGACCAGACTTACAAAAGTAAAGTTCAAACAAATACTAAGGTCCTTTTTGTGTTTCGCAGTGAATTGATGGGTCAGTTGAACGCTTTGAAATTTATCGCTTTAACTTCCTCGAAACCGGATGGAGAACTCGCTTCTAGTGGTTCAAAAGGAAAAGCCAAATCAAAAGAAGGGTCGCAATCATCAAAATAAACACAAAAACGTAAATAATAATGAGTAGGATTTAAAACCTATTTTTGGGGAGAACATTTTTCGACTGAATCGAGTACGAGCCAGCGCCGCCACTGTTCCAGTTTGTACAAGTGTGAAATAACACAAAGGAATTAAGTAGAACCTGAAAGCCACCAATTTAGAATATTAACGTTTAATAAGAATTAGAAAGATTGCAAATGATGAACGAATCATTTGAAGAATATGATTTTAGCTTTTTGCGGATGAAATAATTTTATGGCAATTGCTTTCGCCAGATGTGTTGTCGAGATTTTCAGCAGCGAAAGCGTCAATAACGTACAAGAAGCTCGGTTGAAGAAGCCACAACAGCTTGATGAAACTAATCGCTAATTAGGGAAATATAGCAGTGAGTGTTATCTTTGAATTTCAAGTTCCAAATTCAGTGCACTGGTTTGATTTTTTAATATAGGAGTTTGTCAAATTCACGAAGTTAAGTACACGTAAAAATGTATGTACCTATGTATAATATAGTTAAGTTATATGTATGTATATTCTTTAATATTTAATTATTAACTATCTATATACTATATTGTTAAAGAATCGCTGAATACTCCTAATGAACACAAAATTTTGGATTGATTCGTGCTGAGACTTCCAAGGTACACTTATTCCTCAAAGTTTTATTTTGTTAAAATATGTGTACAATACTACTGCATTTTTACCATGTTCTGTCAGAATGATAGTCAAAAATATTGAATTTACAAGCTATAGGTTAGTGTAAGTACTAAGTACATATACTTAATGAATTGTGTTTAGTTGCAGGTGCCGCAAACGCAGGTAACTAATTTTAGTTCTGTCATTATGTGACTAACATAAAAAGTCCTTGATGCAATTTATTGCTTGTACATTTGCTTTGTCGATTTGCTGAAAATGATATTACTGGTTTCTTGTGCGCCATAGGCACAGACACTGAAAGTAACTTTGCAAATGATGATGTATCTCTTCGGAACCACTTGTACGTGGGTTATACATGTATGTAATGTTTAGTTATTTACGAACGGTTACTGCTACTAAGTTAAAAAAAGAAAACGACCAAACCTAACTCCCAGGAAAACTGTGTGTGCAGAAACCAAAAGCCTATTATTATTGCGTTCTAGTGTCCGTACATGATGTTCCAGAGTCAGTAACTTTGTTTTACTGAAATATGTATGAACTTTTAGCGGTACCTGTACCTACATTTTGAAGCTTTTGTTTATTATTCGCAGACGCATTTTAATTACTATTACCTATTGTTGAAGTTATTTTTTTAACGCTTTGTGTTCAGATTGTAAAGAAAATAAACATTCAAAGATTGATGTTCTAAATCCATAATGATTTACCTACATTGTACGTGTATTAAATTATACAAACGTAACTACACCTATGTATACGTATTTATGTATGTAAGTATGTATGCACTAGCGCGGTTACACTTATACATACATGTTGCTATTGATAATTCATTCACCACCACCTACCACTTTATCAATGACCATACGTTGGTTACTGCGAAACCAAAACCATTTCTCCACTCACAAATAAATAAGAAATACATACTCTGCCGGCAAATTATGATACATATTATAATAAATAATAAATATTAACTACTAACAATCATAAGTACATGTACTTTGTGATTTTGCGAAGTATTCGAATGTATGTATAGTTGATCATAATTTATTCAGCATTAGTCAGTTAACATTCATTCGCACTAGGTAACCTATATATTTATATCGCGCAAAATTCGATCAGCAATCCTGGTGCCCACGTAGATAAAAACATGTAATAATTTCTACACACCTTACTTTCGTCTACGTAACATATGCTTTGAAGATGTCACCTCAAAATGTATAACGGTAGCCGTTTCGTTCAAACGTGTGTAAAGAGTACTTGGATTCATTCAGCGACACTATTGAACACATGTAAGGAACACGGCTATGAATTCCCACTTCACTTTTATCGCACGGCCGTACAGCGAACAATCACCATGGTCGTTTGACACTTTGACTAGCGTGTGTCAAAATTCTAAGATTGGGCCAATAGGCAGGTTTAAGCATTTGCTTATGTCGGGGTTTCTCTTTGCAATCATTGTAAAGCGTACCATCTTGCCAGTACATGTAACACTTCCGACAGCGTTTTCTCACTCTGCCAACAACTTTCATTCCCCGGGTTTGCATGTAGTTCGTTGAAACTGAAGGTACCAGAAAGGATTTGCTCACGGATTCATTCCGGGTCGATGCAATGGAAGAAACTGAAGGTTGACACAATGTTGATAGTGTCTGTAACATTAACGACAAAACATTGTATCATTTCCACGATTACATTTTATTAGAGAACAACCAATACTAAGCCTCACGGTTACAATTACAAGGCAATAGTTAAGAGCTCTTATTTTACCTTTAGCGGCACGTCGGCCAGGGAATCAAACTGTTTTACATTCATTGTCGTCAGCAAGCGAGTGATTCCTCTCAGATTAAGTTTACTCACGATTGACCACATTTTTACAATTTCGTGTAACACGGATCACAACAGCTTTGGGTCGTCGGTGTCTCTGCAAGGAAATTACATCCAGGTCATCTGTAATCGAAGTACCTCAACATGAAACTCGTTCACCATAATTTAGGACTATGGAAGTGGTCCAAAGTCTTATAGTTTACGTTTACAGTGGCACTTAATTTTCAAAAGTGTGCTAAGGTTGGTGAAAATGAAAAAGTAAACTTACCTATCAAAGCTGTGGCCGGTTGATCTGGCTTCACTTCAAACTATGTGTTTCTTCTCCGTGTGTGTTATTCTATACGGTAAACACTTGAGAAAAATAACCATATGAAACACAATTCTGACTGTGAAAATGTCACAGGTCACAACTGAAATTCCATAAGAATTACTATAATGGTTAAACACGCATGTTGCAGACACATGCTATAATACGGATGAATACCGATTTATCGGATTTATAATATATTTAAGTCTGACTCTGAATTTCGTCAACTCCTCCGAGATTTTATGTAAAAATTGTCGCAGCATTTAGTCTGCGTTTTGTTTTTACACTAGAACTCATGAATACAATGTAAAGATCGAGTATTTAAAGCAGAAACTCCAGGAAATGCCCTGGAAAACGGTTGACATATTCCCATTCGCCAATTAAAATGTTTGACAATATACCTAATGACAATGACAATTGATAATCATGCAAACACCAGAGTATTATTACGCTCCAACTCTGTGGTTTGACAACTGACAAGAGCTTTACATCAATACGTCAATAGTAAGTTTGGGCGTTCTGGGCCATAATTTTCCATTTCATTTGTCATGCCATTGTTAGCTGGTACTTGGTCTCCGATAAGTGTAGGAAGTAAACTGGAATTGCTGCTTTGTAAAAGTCATTCCGTGGGACGCCTCTCATTCATCATATCATTATTGCGCCGACAGGTGGTTGTAACAATTCGGAAAATATGCAAGGGCTAAAACCAACAAAATCTCACAAAGGCGTAACTTTTCGGAAGATTTTTTTGGTTTTCGACCTTGCAGATTTTTCAAATTGTCATTCACGGGGTTGCGGTTGAAGGGTTAAGTTCAGCTCTCTACGACCGCTCCCCCAGAGGACACGAGCTGGGGTCACCTTTCATTATGGTCGGCATAAGGATGCGACCCATTAATATTTACGAAAGCTGGCATTTTAGCGACATTAAAATATTGTTTTAAGGTCCGAGTGGACCCACGTGGTTCAACACCTTTAAAACCAACAGGACCGTTAAGATATTCAAGTATTTACAACGTGGGCATAAGTAGGCTAGGTTCTTCATAATAATATTCTAGCAAGTTTTACAGTGTTCTCTTTTATATATTTTAGTGGGCTATTCCTTGCTGAACTGCAATGCAAGGCTAACCCGTGTTCCAGCTGGAGTAAACTCCAAAGCACGGAACAATTTCCAAAAATCTGTTTAATAATCTACAGGCTCAATGAGCCTGATCAAGATATTAAGCTTGATAGAACAGATACTACACTTTGATCTTAGCCAAAAGGCCGAGAAGCGATGGTTTACAAAAGCTGCTCAATTCCTATTGAATAAATAACTCATTCCGGAGCAAACGGATCCAAAAATTTTCTTAAAAAAAGTTGGCACAAAGAAATTTTTTTAGAAGCAAGTTTCTACTGTAACTGTAAGCTTGTATCGTGCCGGTGGTACGAGTATAGCCAATTTTGAGAAATACAAACATATAACTTTGATAAACACAATTAATCTAAAAAAATATGTTCGAGTATTTTCCTTTTCTGAACTCACACTCTCAGTCGCCATCTTGCGCTGACGCTCGAACTTATTCTTCCCTCAAGCTTTGGGTAGTAGATGTCCCACGCGATATACCACCGAAACTTGCAACTACCAACGCATTAGAAATAAAAACCATTTTCATAATCAATAAGGGACTATCGTGAAAGGACTAGAATGTGTAAACATTTTTTTAATAATTATATTGTGGCAATATCTCTCTTTGGAGAAATGGGGGTAATTGCAAAATAGCGTCTTGGACCTGTAAGACGCTACTGAATCCCTGGTATGCTGCGGGATTCTACTGCTTCATTGTGGAGAGCTGGGGGTATTTGGCGCTTGTTGGTCAACAGGTCAACTATGCTCCTCACTCTAACTCTGCGGGGTTTGTTGGGGTAGCTGATAGCTTGTTGAGTCAAGGATGCATTGTTTAGAGTGCAGGGACGGTCTAAATCCGTATCTGTGCTTTAGACCGATGTTGATAGTTTTTCCTATACTAATATTATGCGCTTAGTGGTAAAAAAGGTAAGTAAATTTGCACATGGTTGGTATTCCGCATTGGACACCCGACATGAACCGATATGGAGCCATTTGTCTCAGTCTTACCTCATCTAATGGAATCTAATAGTTTAGCGGGCTAAGTTCATGAAGTTAGCAAAGACTGAAAGTTGATCCGCTGTTTTCACCGGAATATGGCAGCCGGAGCCACCCAATACACTGCCGCTTTTCACCTGTTTGGCATACGAGAGGGTCAATTTAAAGGTGTCTTCATGTCCTGGTTTCGAAAACCAATAAATTTTCCCAGCTACACACTTCGCCTGTATCATTCGCCTAGTCTCCTTCGGAAAGACGCAAACCAGATACATAACGCACGTTTCACTAAAAACCCTGTGATTCATCTGTTCTTTCCTCCAGAGGAAGATCGGCGTGATCTAAAGTGCTAAGCAACTCCTCGTTGCCTACCACAGGCCTTGGTGAAGCTAGCATTGACCCAATGCAATGACCATCTCCGTACGCATCCAAGTAATTCCCAATTTTTTCCTTTCTTCGTTTATTATTTTTGTTTCTTGGTTTTATTATTTCCGTTTCTTGGTTTTATTATTTCCGTTTCTTGGTTTTATTATTTCCGTTTCTTGGTTTTATTATTTCCGTTTCTAGGTTTTATTATTTTCGTTTCTTGGTTTTATTATTTCCGTTTCTTGATTTTATTATTTCCGTTTCTAGGTTTTATTATTTCTGTTTCTTTGTTTTATTATTTCTATTTCTTGGTTTAATTATCTCTGTTTCTTTGTTTTGTTATCTCTGTTTCTTTGTTTTGTTATCTCTGTTTCTTTGTTTTGTTATATTTGTTTCTTTGTTTTGTTATCTCTGTTTCTTTGTTTTGTTATATTTGTTTCTTTGTTTTGTTATCTCTGTTTCTTTGT
>JAQGBT010001295.1:0-33774 GCA_034698585.1 Disparrhopalites patrizii
AAATGCCCAAAATGCCAGGTCATAAAACCTGCCCAAAGTGACCAATATGCCAGGTCACTTTGAAACTCACATCCCTAAGTACAGTACATGGAATCATTTTTTTTATAAAGCTGCAAAATAATATGCGAACCCCTGTGGGAAAGAGGTTTATAAATAGTCAGGTCAATTCCTTGGGACAACGTTTTTCCGAATAGGGAATCACCAAGAAAAGAAAATCCTTTGCCCACCTAACCGAGAGAACACTCGTATCATGAGTCATAGGAACAAGAAAATCCTTAAAGTAGAAAGTCGTGGGTAAGAAGACAGGAGAAAGGAAATTCCTGGAATAATAGGACGGGAAGAAATGGGTGGAAATTGAAGAAAAAAGAAGGCTAGGAAGAGTGGAGAGTGGGACAAAGGGTATGTGGAAAAAATTTCATCAACCCACACACTAAATTGGAGGCTGAAGGGTCTGATTACACGTATTATTCCCTCAAGAACGTGTCTCCATCAGGTGTGGCGTAGTCGGAGAATTCGTGGAAGAGAAGACGGCAGAACCACAGGAGAAACCGAAGAAAAAGACTTTTTTTCCCGTGTGTTTTTACCAAAGGTAATCGGTTTCACTGGAATTAGCCACGGCTGGTTGAATCATTACCCAACAAAATTAACTTTACTTTCCACATAAAAGACAACTAACGGAGCTAATCAGGCTTGCAAATTTCTCTCTCATTTCTCTCGTCCTCTCCCCAATACTTTTCCTTCGCACGACCAAAGACGGGCCCTAATGTAGACATTGTTGGACTTTTTTTTAAAAGAAGAAGACACCAAAGGTAGTTACAAATCGAAGACGAGGAGTGGAATTGGAGAGAAACCATCCCGAGTTTACATTGCTTTCTCCATTAATACCAGAGGGAGAAAAAAATCTTCCCACTCTCTTGTACAAGAGACAGAGAGAGCGAGAGGGAACGAAATCGAAAGAAAAAAAAATTGATTCCGTGACAATTCAAGTGCGTCTGTGTGTTCTTTACATTTCCTCTTAAACTAGTGATTTCCTCACAAACTCTTTATTCTTTTCCCTTCACTCGGTCTGTGTACTTATGTGCACATTTCGGCACCCGCACACAAATTTTCTTCTAGCACCATCAAAATTCGATGGAGTGACAGGAGCAAAAAAAAACAAATTATTGAGAAATCTCCATTTTTTTGTATTTTTTTTCAAACTTATAGGCATACGATTGTATTAGACACTTGGACGTGGGCGGATTGGCTTAAAACGCGAAAACAAATCTCGAGATTTTTGCTGTGCACATATATTACTTGCTCTAGCACTTCCTTCTTCCTTGCTGGTGTCAGTCGTTAAAAAACTTTTCCGAATACGCCATTGGAAAATCGGTGGCAGTTTCCTTGAAAAATTATTATTACTATTATTATTCACTTTCTAGAAGAAAAAAAAGATTATTTCTTCCTGGACTTTTGAGAGGCTCCCCATAAAAGATTCTGACCAGTTGTATTAAAAAAATTATACATCTAATATTTTAAAGGAAGTTTCTCTTTGTCGCTAAAGAAACTTTAAACATTATCTTCGCACAAGGGGCATTTTTTGTGGGGTTACGTGAGAATTTATTCGGGAAACAGTGTGTGTGTATGTGTATGGAAAAGGAAAGACCTACTAAAAGGAAGGGGAAACGGGCAAAACTTTCACCATTATTGGAGAATTTTCTCTGAGTGTGTGCCGCTGAGTGTCTGTGGACCTACGAATGTTAGTGTAAGAGGAAATCGACGAGGGAATTACGAGGGACAGAACGGAAACGTGTGAAAAATTTGAAGAGGAAAAGCAGAATTCCATGAAATAAATTTTATTACGAATATCTGGGAGGTAAAAGACAAGAAGTTCCACAAGGAAACTACCAAAAGTGAAAACGTTTGTCAAATATTGAGAAAATTAAAACCATACACATACAAACAAGAGGTACTAAATTACAAATAAGACCAACGAAGAGAGAATTTTTTATAAAATCTGCAAAAGACTTGTCTTTTAAAACAAATTATAAACCTCCCCCAACAAAAACTAACCGGAAAAAACTAGATGAGTTATTGAAATAAATTCAATAAAGTCACAAACAAGTTCAAAGAATAAAAAACCGGTTGATGAAAACCGTAAAATTGACTAAAAAGAATAAAAAAAACTAATCAAAAGCGTCTTTCTTTCAAATCCTTAGTGTTGATACCATTACCCGAGAAACTGACTTGAATTCGGAAGAAGATTTGACAAAAAATTTTCCCCTATAAAAACTTTGTGCTTCGCCAAAAAAATTTATTCAAAAAAAAAAAAGAAGGAGAAAGTAAGAGAAAAAAACTAACAAAAAACCTTCCTCATCTGCTCGTACCTTTTACGGGGAAGATCTTAAACGTGACTCATCCTAGCAAAGTGACTGTGGACAGTGAGGACCGGGAAAAAAATTCGTAGTAAGTTGTGGGGACAAAAAAAAATTCTTAAAAGCAAGTTCCTTACAACTGGCCGTTCTTCTTCTTTTGCAATAAAGCTTCGTCGGACAGGGTAAGAAGAAAAACTTTTTTTTTTCTACAGAAGAAATTTCTTATCATTGTTGAATACACTTTTTTGACAATGGAAGATTTTTTTTATGCTTAAGAAATATTTTTTTTGTGCCTGTGCAAGGATATTTTATAGACGTCCAGACTTTTTCTTCCTTTTCTGGTCTCTCTCTCTCCCAGTCTTTCTCTTTCCCTTTCTCTCATTTGTCTCTCTCGCTTGTGTATGGGGGGAAAGTATTTTATGGGTGAGAAAGTGTCACAAGGGAGAGAGAATGTGGGGAGGGCGAATAAAGGAGGGTAAATAAGATGAAGGGGAAGTAGACGAGTTGTAAAAGGGAAAGTTGAGGAGAATCAAGAGGAGATGAGAGGCGGGAGGAGGGAGAGGGAGGAGGATGAGGAGGAGGATGAAGTTTGCATGTGGTCCACGTGGAGAAAGTGAAATGGAGATGGACAGGGGATAATAACTAAATACGTGGACGCGGGGACGGAGGAAGACCTATAGAATTTCAATGGTCTCCTCATGTCTCATCAGGATTCTCTTCTTCCTCATCCTCATCATCCTCTCCTTCTTCGTCTTCATCTCCTTCCCCTTCTGCTCATCTTCCTGGAGACGGGTAATGAGAGCATTGTAAGACAGCTTCCTTATGCATGTACCTGTGGGACAGAGAACAGACAGACACAAGTCCCTACAAACCGGGTATCCAGCGGACCCATAGCATTGTTCCAGTGCGGTCAGATCACACCAGTGTTCACGCAATTAATACCGGGTGTGAGTTATTAATTAAGCCTATACACGTTCACCCATAAGTGCTCATTATTATCCCATGCTCTAGACGGCCATTAGGGACTACTCTGTATTAATTTATTTCATCCTGCACTCACACACGTACACACGGCATGGGTCCACCCCCCTGCATTACATACCCAGCTTCTTCCTCAGGTCTCCCACATTCCTTCCTTGCTAATACTACATGGCGTGCAACATAGACGAGCCTTCAACATGGCTAGCATGTTGTATAAAGGTGGGAGGCGGAGGGGGGAAGGAAGTGAAAAGGCCTCCATAACATCTTCCTTCACCTCCCGCCCCCATTTTCCTCTGGCGTCCTTCCACTCCATTCCTCGGCCAAGGCCTCCAGGAATGATAAGATTTCCCCTCAATATCACTCCCAATGAGTCCATAGGATTCCCGCGGAACGATAGAAAGTACATATAAGAATGAGATTTCCAAACAATAATATTCCTACTGTAAATATTTACCCAGATTTCAGGAATCTTGTAGGATTTATACTTGATTTCCCTATTAAATACTTCCATTGCACTTCCTTCGTCCAGCACTCCCTGTTGTTTGTTTAGTATTACGTAGACTTCGATGAACAATCCTTTCCCCAAAGCGAGAGGAAAAGTAGGAAAACAGATCATAGTCGAGTGTTTTTGGGGGGGGGAGGGGGAGAAAAACATTTTGTGGGACCTCAGTCCCATGCATGATTTCATGGTGAGAATTATCCGGGGATAAAGAGAGATAGATAGAGGGGATCCTTGGTAGGATCATCCATCCCAAGGATTACTTATGCAGGACACTGCACCAGTCTTTGGAGCAGGACTTCCACTCGTATCTCACAGACTTCCTTGTCAGTCTACAGACTCTCCTCCAGCACACAGTGGTGATCACATAAACTCTTTGCCACTATTAGGGGAGCTATTAGCAGGAGGAGTGGCAGGAGGAAGAGGAAGAAATACCGACGTATACAGGCACTTAGCACAAGTTACTCTTTCTCGCTTTCTCTCTATCCCTCTCTCTCTCTCTCTCTGTCTGTCTCTCTCTCTCTTCCCCCGCCCTGTATACAATTTACTAATGCTGTGGGAAACGATCTAAATTTCCCTCACATGTATGAATTAAGGCAGTAAGTTTAATAATAGTAATAATAATTGTACACATGCATGTACGTCTATGTATATATGGCTACACTCTTGCATCGACCAGGGTCTATCTCACATAGTAGCGTTTCAATTTGTATGTATGCAATATTTCGCTTGTTTACAACACGGACGTGATCAGCTTTGAGTGAGAAGTGAAGTGAGCATTTCAGAGGATCCATTTTCACTCTTCTCCCTTTTCAATATGCACTTGTTCTCTGTGGAGTTTCCCTCTTTCTCTCATCGCTTTCACCATGGGCGCACTCCACTTTCTCCTCCCAACCGGCATTCCTCCTCTCTTTCCCTTCAGCCTTCCGAGTTTCATTATCTCTTCCTTCCACTTTCCCCATTTTCTCTCCCCCAAAAAGCAAATCTTTCCCTCCCGCTGTTATCTCTCTCTCTCTCTCTCTCTGGCTGTCTCTTTCTCGCCAACTGAAATCCTTTCAAAGAGTGGATGTGTGTCCTGGCTGAAATCTGCATCCTTCCCCACATTCCTCCGTTCACATGCACAGAGCCTACCACAAAAGAAAACAGACATTTATCTATCTACGTATAAATGTAGATACATACATGGACGTTATTCATATTCCGTCCATGAAATCAACCGTGCATATCCCTTGTTGCAGAGAGGGTTAAGCCCGGTGAAAAATGCATGTGGGTGTGTGTAGAGACTTTGTGGGATAATAATAACGTCAACGTCGTCTCACATAATTACTTTTTGTTGCACCAATGACTTGTACATGTAGTGAGTTCTCATGGCGCAAGACGCCGTGCATGAGCATTTCCCCTGATTTCAATGCTTGAGCATGCATGAGTCTAGTTTTTATCCGGAGCTTGTCACTGCACAGTCTTCCTTCCCCTTTGTTTGCACAAGGCCGACATGTGGTAATTACCGGACATGTTTCTGCATGCATATGAGCTCCTGTCTCCGCGAATGTATGTATGTACATATAGATAATTATATCTATATGTACATAGCATTATTTCATAATAATGACTCTTGCGGGTTCTCACCAGTTCTGCCGTGAGGGATTAGTCCCTCCCCCTCTGTCACTTGCTGTTCTTTTCCAGATTAAATAATTAGAGTTACTTGTTTTTTATTGCCTCAAGAAGCTCCAAATGATGCGAACTTCATGCGTCATTTGGGACCATGTAATCGCCTCATGATGAGTGGAGCCTGTCTTTTATGGCAAAAAAAAAAATGAGAGGCTTCACTTACTTTTTGGAAATCAATTTGATTACTTTGTCAAGTAGAGTTGGCACACGCCTAGCAAATACTAAGGTAAAAAAAAATTGGCACGTAGACAAGTGTCAGTTCCCTTTACTGTAACTAGCTCTTTGTTCGGGAGAAATTATTTTCATTTAAACCTAAATGTGGCTAGAAATCTGGCGGAAGTGAGCAACGGTGTGAGGTTAGAAAACATGGTGAATTTTCCTATTTAATTACACGTGTGCATGCGAAATCTAATTATTATTTTTGGGCATATTTGTGCATGTATTTCTTTGTGCGCGTGTATGTAATTACGTAAGAGACTACGTCATTGCATGCATACGTACAGTGTACATATTATTTGCTTCTACATGTATGTAATACGGGCGGGTATTACGTTTATAGCCGCCCCGGATAAAAGAAAATGTCTAAACGCCCTAATTTTTTCTCTTACGCCGTGTCTAAAAAGAACATTTTTTAAAATGGTGGGAACATTTTAACACTTCAAGGATTTATCAGCTTTTAGACCCTCTTGTACCCACCTAAGCCTGGGATAATCGTTCAGTGCAGACGGTTTAAGACTGGAGATGAAAATGAAATGAGGGTGATAACGATGATGATGACGATAATGACTGAAGTGGTGGTGGTGGTGATCAAGTTTGAAAAATTTGATTGTCAGGAAAAGGTGCATGGATGGAAAGGGGGAGAGGAAGTAGGAGGAGAAAATCGAAACTTAAAGCCTTGCTCAAGCTAAATGCCTTTCTACGTCCCCATTATTCCAGGACCTGTAAAAAGCCTTCAGTTTTTAGTGCGTGCAAGATGCCACTCATAAAATTTAAGGAGAAAGAGAGTGAATGAAGGAGGGGAAGCAAAGGAGAAGGTGTGGAAGTGAGAGTGGTTCATGGAGATGTCTAAAAGTAGGGAAGAGTGAGGGGCAGGAAGAGAAGAAGGAGCAGAGAGGAGGGAGGAAGCCATAAAGACAAAAACGGGAATTAAGAGAGAAACGTCTCTCAACTTAAAAGCATTTCATCACATAATTAAATTACAATAAAAGTAAAAGTACTCCAGCGAGTTGCTCCTCTTTCTGTAGATGCATCACGACGACGACAGACAGAGAGAGAGAGAAAGAAAGAAAGAGAGAGAGAGAGAAAGACAGGAAGAGAGGGAGAGAGAAAGAGAGAGAGAGACGACCTCCATGAAATTTTTTCTCGTCACAGATCTCTCCCACTTATTCTTTCCGACTTAATCAAGTCTCCTCTGTCGCCCCTACTATAGTGTACTCACAAGACGTTAACAGTGAGAGATATAGAAAGATGAAGGAAGGAGATGAGACAAGATTTGCTCTTTCCCCCTAAAACATATCCTTTCCCTATGTTTTTTTCCATGTGTGTGTATACCCGCAGCGTTTATGGCGTTCTTGAAGAAGGGAATTCGGAGAGAAAGTGTGGGAGTGAGGGAGGGACAGAGAAGAAAGGAGAGGAAATGCACAGGTTGAACAACTTGACTCATTCTCTGGGTATTGGGGCGAGAAGATATGGAAGTTGAAAAACAAGGATGGAGAAAAATAGAAGTTATGTGCCCCTTTTTTGGGAGAAGATGAAGAGCAACTTTTTGCCTGTAGTCGTTCATTCTCAAAAAAAATATTCTTTTCTCTCATCATTTCTTCTGGTTGGACTTGTTGCGAGGGGAAAAGATGGAAAAGTTGACTCAAACCACCACCATCTGTGAGCCGAATTAACTCCACTTTTCTTCACTCTCCTTCCACTCACACACTTTCGACATTTCATCTTGTCTTCTCTGTTGTTGTACATCTTCGTGTGCTCATTCACTTAGTTTTTTTTTTCAACTTCTTATCCCTCTATCCGTGTTTGCTGTTTATTTTTATCTGTCTTAAACCATTCGTCTCTTCCTCCTTTCCTTGCAATCTCAGAGGGGAAGAAAGGAGATTGAGAAAGAAAAAGGAATGACAGAGAAGGAAAGGAAGAAAATATGACACAAACACAAGTCTCATCAAGTAAATACCAGACGGATCAAACGTAATCTGGGGAAAATGCATATTTATTTAAACACCTTCAGGCACGATGAGCAAGATTAAGGCAGGAGAAAATACAAGGGCTTAAACATGATTGTCTTGCGCAATTTTCTTCCCTTCTTTATATATGGTCTACACAAAATCAACATCCCTTTGACGAAAACCAAGTTGTTTCTATCAAGACAAAAGATTTCCCTCAGATTTTCTTATGTGCTCATGGACAAGTTTCTCTTCTTCTCGTACGCTTATCCATCTAAAAATAAGTTTGGGGCAATATTTTCCCTTCCCTATTTGGTGGAATGGAAAACGAGGGGTGCCACTCGAGTTGGGTGAAGAAAAAATGATTGTCATCAAAATTGTTCGTTTAAAAAAAAAATCAGGGAAAAACTTTTTCCTTTGAGGGGAGTATACTATACTGAATTTTTTGATTGCTCCAGGAATTTTCACTCAAGTGATGCCAGGAGAAGGGGAGAGGAAAGTCGTTGAAGTAAATGAGAAGGAGAGATGGGGGAGAAAGTGAGAATTAATGATTTTTTAGATGGTCGTACATAATTAGGTAATTTGGAGTTAGTGCGAAAAAAATAATTAAAGTTTTAGGGAAATTTCTCCCTTAATTATTTTCTTAAGGAGGACATTAAGTTTTAGAAGGAATGGAGAGAGAGAGGCTCATACATACATTCCGAGAAATAGTACAAAAAAACGTTAAGGGAAAGTTGGGCAAAGAATAGTGGAAGAAAAAAGTAGCTTGGGTAAGATTTTTGTCAGATGAAGAAAAACTTGGTAAACATATAAGTAAAAAAAATTATAACCACAAGGAAAGGAAAAATATAAAGAGAAAGCTAAAACCCGCTAAATTCTTTGAGAGAAAAGTTAAAGGAAAAAATTCGTCCAAAGTGAAACTTATATCCACAGAAGAAGTCATGTACAGGATGCTAGCAAGCTTATTTGCCCCTGCCTCAAATCTAGGCTAGAAATGATGGAAAAGTTTTATGCAAACTTCCCCTTAAGGATGTACCTTACAGGTTCCAAAATCTATTTTTTAATGTATAATTTAAGAGAAATCTTATGCTCACATGACGGTCAACTAACAATAAGATTTTTTAGACACGTCAAAAGCATACTTTTGAAATTGATCCATTACATTATTTGTATTGCGTGAATTACGGCTTAAAATATGCCTAAAAACTAACATGTTTTAAAGGTCATGTTAACCATGTTCCAGTTCAAATATAGTTGACAAATCCCATTTGGATTTAATATGAAGTCAACAGAGTTACAGTGAAAGTAGAGAAGGAGAGACCAAGAAAGCGAACGGCAAAGACAGCAACAGCGCACCTGTCCTTGGTAAAACCAGCAGAAATAGATGAGAGAAAATGGAGGGGAGAAATTACAGGGATCAAGATGTAGAGAGAGAAGAGACAGAAAGAGAAGAAAAGTCAGGGCAAGAGGAATAGACGCGGAAGCAAGGAAAACAAAGAGAAAAGCACAAGAAGACAGACGGAGAAATACACACATTACGGGTAAAAGATTAAATAGAATTGGATCAAGTTGAAAGAGAGAAAAACAGAAAATGCAGGAAATTATTTCTCTACCTCACCCTTGCTTTTGCCTTTAGGAAGAGAAAAGACGCTCAAGGATTTCCCCAATCTTTCCCGCTCCCTCATCCTCTTCTTTCTCTTCCCTGCAACTGTAATTTAATTTTTAATTTGTAAACAAGGCACAACTCCACCTGCTGATAAAATGGCGTTGCTTTAAAGTCAATATTTACTTACACTTGAAGGTATGGAAGAAGATGCTGGGGAGGGAATCAATATAAACACACACACGTACATATGTATGTATCCACATATGTGTGTTTGTACTCCTTCCTTTTCATCTCCAACAAATGCCACGTTTCCCGTCCATTTTCCCCCTCTAACTCACTCTACCTCAAGGAATGTGATTTACATTCTCTTTTTTATTTAAAGCATTCGCTACCTCAGTTTTCTCCTTGTAGGCACTGTGAGCCTTTCTTCCTTTGAATGTTGTGCTTTTAATTCTCCCAACTCCTCTCTTCATTCGTCCCACACTTGTTATGCTTTCATCCCTTTCTCTCTCTCTGTCTGCAACTTGTTTTTCGTCACTTTTTCTGACGTTCTCCTCTGTATCCGTTCGTGACTCCGTTTGTATTGCCCAATCATTCCCTTCTACGATCCTATCTCTCTTTATCTTCCAGACCTTTGTGTACTCTCGTGCCAGCTCACTTTCCCCTGCAATGAGTTTTCTTTTATAGAAGTCTCCCTTTGTCTCAGACTCTCCCACCCGGGTCCTCTACTGTTTACTCTATTTCGTCGTAGTCGGGGAGAAGGCAAAAAAAATATCATTCATCTATATTTTTTTGTTTGCGACAAGATGAATCGCATTAATACATTAATTATGATGGAACTTATAATTAATATTGAGCCCTCCTCCGTATTCTCTTCTTTATTTCTCTCGGAAACCCCGTTTTGCGCTTTCCGAATTTTTCATGTATATCTAATTATCCTTTCGACTGGTGAGCTCAAATATGAAGAGTAGAAAAGTGAGGGAGAGTCGAAAAAAATGCAAAAAGTTTTAATTTAAATAAGAAAAAGAGAGGGAGAGAGACCGAGAATGGAGAAGGGAAAAGGCCTGAGGATTTACCAAGTGTTTTTCTTACGCTTCTCATTCCCCTCATAGACTTCCTCTATACGACACTGCACTTTTAAATAAGGAGAAAGTTGGGAAGGGGGAAAAGGAAAGAAAGGGGAAAGGGGGAGAAAAAGATATATTTTGCCTAAGTTATACATCCACCACGGTCTTCTTCTCCCGTTCCATGATAGCAATGAGGATTGCCAGCAGGTACAGTGAGGGAAAGCACACAAGGAGGAGGCCGGTTGGAGGCGGAGTAGGACAAATGAATTCTACCACCACGACTTTATGATGAAAATTTGAATTAAACTCCACACTCCCCTTTTCCTCTGTCTCCTCGTCTCTCTCCATGAGCTGAAGGATGGTAGAAGGGAGAATCTGGAGTAGGTAATGAGAGACATAGAAAGAGAGCGGGATCGAGGGTGAAAGAGGATGAGATGAGAGGGATGGTGAGGGAGGAGAAAGATGGAAAGTGAGCAGACGAGGAAAAGTCTGGGGGAGGAAGTGAAAGCCTTGCGTATCTTAATTAGATTTTTGGTTTTGGCCCCAGGAAAGAGTTAATTATATGAATCGAACCCATCATGTGATGATTTCAATTCGAGGATTAAAAGTTGGAACATTTGCATCCAGCCACATAGAGAAAAGAGTGGGTCGAATAGGGAGAAAATTTCCTCTTTTCTTCCTTTATTACAGCGAATATTTCTTTTACCGAGGAAAAACGGCTGGTTTTTTGGGGAGTAAGAGAAAAGTTACTTTCCCTCTTTTTTTTTTTTACTCTGAACAGTCACAGAGAGAGTGAGAAAGGGGACATTTTATCAGGTCACAAACTTTTTCCCTTCACAAGAACTTGTTTTACTAACTTTAAATACAAAAAGAAGTGTTAACAATTTCCCTCTCTATTTCTCTACTATGTGGCTCCTCTTTAATCAATTTCTTTAACTGCACCCTTTTTGCTTTTCTCTTGACAAAAAAGCAAAAAAAAACATTTGCTGTTTACTATAGAAAGGAGAATGACAGTTTTATCTATGCAAACATATGCTCTTGGCCGGCTTAAATAATTAATGGTGAGAAGAGGAAACGTGAAAAAAACTAGCCATATACCAAACTAGTCAAATACCACTCCATCACGTTTTTCTCCAACTTCCAAATACTACAAGCACTTTGACATTCAACTGACAATGCCACCAAAAACAAAACATGTTTTGTGCACATAAATTAGGTAAAACTTTGGTTTTAAAGTCGCTCCTAGTTAAATCTGATATCTATTTCAGCCGAATTAAACCAACGGAAAGAGACGAAGAATTAATAAATGACAAGTAATTCCTGACATTCAAGTCCCAAAGATTTACGACAGACGGAGGAGAAGGCGGAGGAGATTCTATGAGAGGAATTATTTTAAAGGACAAGAAAGTCAGCAGAAGGGAGGAAAGACGGGTGAGTGTGAAATCGTGGTGAGAAAGAGACAAATGGGGATGGAAATTGCAATGACGCTAGAGTGATGTATCAAAACTGGGAGATCCCCGTACATTCGTCTTTTCTGTAAAGGTTTCGAATGAGAGAGAAATAGGAAGCATTGTAGAGAGAGAGTGAAAGGAAAAGGAAATAGGTAATTGTGATGGAGTGGAACCAGTCAGAGCGAGGAAATGATTTAGGAGGAAGTTAGATGAAGAAGAGAAGAAGGAAGAAAAGGAAGGCCGGAAAACCACAGCCGTGAAAATGTGAGCATAGAACAAGAGCGGTGAAAGGAATAAAAAAAAGCACGGGGAAAGGAAACCGTGCCAAAAAATGTGGGGAAAGAAAAAAAACCACAAAACCTCGGAAATACATATTTTTGGTACTAAACAAACTTGTTAGAACAAGGAAGACTGACTACAACCGTAACCTACACATGGGCCAAAAAATTAGCACAAAAAAGCATGCCCCAACTTAGATTCTAACCTGAAAGAGCGCAAAAATTATGTAAATTCCAGAAAATAAACCGGAAGGTGCAAAATAATGACTGATATAATTTCCCTCAGAGTAGAACCTTTCCCACAGGGCGTAGTAGAGAATATAAATAAAGCAACGGGGAGTACTAAATACAAATTAGCGGGTATGTATAGGGAGGAATACTGAGGGCGGACGTGGAAAGAGGGAAAGCAGAAAGTATAATGAATGTAAAGGAAGAAAGGGGAGCGGAAAAAGACCCAAGAGGAGCATTTCATGTGGAGAAATACCACGTCTTTCCCTTCCGAAGACCTTCAAATCCCGATGCATGTCCCGCTCCCGCTTCGCGTCTCCCAAGGTCTCAGTTGGTAAAAACGTCCGGAGGAGACTCTTGTTGTGTGAGATTCTAAGGAAATTGCCCCGCTAAATTCCTTCCCTCCCCTTCACTTCCCACAGACACATGCACACGTTGAGGATGTAACGAGACACGGGGAAATTCATCCTCTTATGAATTTAACGGGTGGACTCCACAGAGGTTCAAGGCGAAATTTATGCATGTAGTATCTAGTATTTACGCATTTTTTTGGCTACTCCTATAATGCATGAATGAATGCAGAGTAGAATGAATGAATACATGTACTACGTATGGATGCATACCAAGTAATATGTGTGCTACCCATGACAAGACGACGGATGGATGGTTGGAAAATTGGAATTTTCTTGGGAGAGGCACTGAGAGGCAGGGAGTGCGATAATGCGAGCATATTTGAGGGAGAAAGGGAGAGATAGAGAAAGGGAGAGGTAGAGGAAATACGGAGAGAGGGAACGAGAAGAACAAAGAAGGCAGGAAGGAGAGATTGAGGCGAAGAGAGATAGAAAGAAGGAGAGACGGAAATAGAAAAAAGGAGAGGAGGTAGAAAGAAAGAGAGAAGAGGATGGAGAGAGATAGAGGGAGAGGGAGAGCAAAGAGAGAGAAAGAGAGTGAGCGAGACAGGAGGAGGACGAGACAGGAGAGACAGAGAGAGAGTGTGGGAAAAGAGAGGGACAGGAGAAGAGAGAGGAAAGGAGAAACACAGAGAGAGGACGAGAGAGAGACAGTGAGTGTGAGTGAGTGAGTTGAGAGGGAAATAAGAGAAAGGCAGTGAGCGAGACATGGATTGTAGGATAGAAGATGGAAGATATATCACGTCTGACTGAGCACTCTTCCCAGGACGAGAGAGAGAGCGAGGTAGAGAGAGAGAGCGAGGTGGAGAGAGAGAGCGAGGTAGAGAGAGAGAGCGAGGTGGAGAGAGAGAGCGAGGTAGAGAGAGAGAGAGAGAGAGAGAGAGAGATAGAAGGAATCCCTAGGGGGAGTATACACATTGTATGATGGTTGAAATAAATGATGAGTATTAGAATGACGGGGAATTGTTTGATTAGAGAGGAGAGCGCTGATTAGCATGATTATCTCCTTCCTTTACACACACAAACTGACAGAGGGAAGGAGTCCTTTAGCTCATCCTTTGACTGAAGGTGCGGGAGATGTGCGGGGGAGGAGGAGATGGAATCATCAGCTCCATTTTCCCCTGTGCATGCACAATTTAGTTGTGCCTCTTCTAAAAATCAACATTCAACAGCAACAGCATAAAAAAAAAGACGCATCACTCACTCCCCTTCCTCGTCTCTTCCTTCTTTTACTAGCCATTTAAAAAAAAAATCAACCCAAACTCCACCTTGCTTCATTTAACCAACCATGTAAAGACGTGACAGTAATTTCGATTAATTTTGTTTTAGGGGAAAGCTATCATTTGTGTATTAACGTACAGATACAGGAACTTGCATTGTGTGGTCTCCCTTCCTTCCATCAGCCATTTATTGAGAGTGTGATGTTTCTTTTTTGTTTTGTTTCACTCCCAGTACTATATTTGGAGGCTTTGTCTTTCAAAAAAATTCCGGTTGCTACTTAAAACATGCTCTGAGTTTGTGATCCTTAAAAATCTACTGCAAAATTCACCCCCTCGGAGGGAAAACTTCCTTACCCTAAAAAAAAATGTCATTTACGTGCAGAGAAAAGCTGTCGGGTGGGATAGAAAGGGTAAAAAAGTTTCTTTTCATTGTCTTCCTCTTCCCTTTGCTAACTGTATCTACTTTTTCCTTGTGACTCCTATCCGCCACCTCCTCCAGCTTCCAACAGTCTGTCCCGCTTCAGACAGTGAATCATGAGTCAAGTGCATGCATAAAAAAGTGTTTTTCATGGCCTGACTTGAAGTGTCGCTTTTGTGACGAGGAAGAAGAAAGAGGAGACAAGGGGAAAGGAGGAGGAGGAGAGAGAGAGAAAGGGAATGCAGTGGAGGGAAAGAAAAGAAAGAGTCACATTTGTTGCCACATTATTCAACTTTTTGTATCCACCCGGCGGTCTGGACCAACATTTATGATTTACTTAAATGAGCATCACAGTCCAAAAAAAAAAGATATTTTATCTCTTGACTATGACTATAGCATGTACATACACTCCTGCCTTTCCTCTTCATCTTTCCTTTCTCTATTCTTCCCAGCTTCTTCCCAACGACTTGCTTTCTTCTCCTTAAAAGTGGGAAAGAGAAATTTTCGGTCCACTATTTAGTGGCATTGAAATACCGGAATTAACATTTTCTTTGCATTTTAGGAGAAAACGATCCTTTGGTTTTATTTTTTTTTTAAATTATTCTGTGATTCTTCACTCGTGATACTTGCGTGGTGAAGATAATACGAATCAGTTTTATGCCAAACTTGTTTAAGAAAGTCTGTGTTACGTAAATATGACTTTGGGGTATGATTACGAAATGTCTATAAGTTAGATTATGCCAGGGTTTGCGTAATCCACACCATTTGATACACCTACCAGATTGCTGCCACAACATTTTAATTACCACGTTCTCATAACTTTCCCCCGTAAACACTCACCACCCTTCCTTTTCAAAAATCGGTGTGGAGCCCCAGTTGTTGCCACATTTTCTCCCGCTCATATTCAATCTACTGTAAGGTTTGGATCCGTTCCACAAAATTAATTGAGGTACGCCAGCAAATAGGATTAAGACAGGTGGAAGTTTTTCCGACTAAAGATAGTACACGTTAATGTATGAATTAAAGCAAAAAAGTAGATTAGCTTCATTACAGCTCTTCCACTGGCTCATCCTTTTATTTGTGCAACCTACATCCCACGAAGCTCTATGCTGCGCTTTAAATAAAAAACTATAGTATGTATTTGTTTCCACCCAGAGGCTGCTTGTCTTCCGGCCCCTCGAAGAAAGTGACGCCCAGAAAATGAGACTGAAATGTAAGAGACTGGTTTTGAGGAGAGTATAGGAGAATAAGGATGTTACTGGGAATTTTTTCTAAGACTAATTATCTCCTTTAGCCTCATCCCTCACCTCCCTACCAAAGAAACCATGGGAAAAGGTATTTTTTCATGATTACACTGACGCACACATGTTATGTGAATTAAAAGGGAGATGGGAAGGGAAAGTTTGGAGGGGTTTAAAAAAAGGATTTCAACGAGTAGACCAAAATGGGTCGAAGACGTTGGTTATCCACCTTCTACTTCCAATCCATGGACGAATGGACCAATTTGTATGTGAGCTTGGGCAAAATGAAAAGAAAATGTTGGTTGGAAAAGGAATGGAAGAGAAAGAGTGAGAGGGAGGGTGGAACAAGGAAACGAGGTCCTTATGGCTCCTTTTCTCTTCATGATGAGTTTCTTTATCAAGAGAATGAACGGAGATGGAGACAGAAAAGCGAGAGAGAGAGAAAGTGAGAGAGAGAGAAAGTAAGAGAGAGAGAAAGTGTGAGAGAGAGAAAGTGAGAGAGAGAGAAAGTGAGAGAGAGAGAAAGTAAGAGAGAGAGAAAGTGAGAGAGAGAGAAAGTGAGAGAGAGAAAGTGAGAGAGAGAGAGAGAGAGAAGAGATTGAGAGGGGTTAAATACGGGAGAGTCTCACTTGTGGAAGTCTATTGGAGTGGTGTGGGAGTCGTAGGGATCTAGCACTGGCATTTGAGGGAGATAAGTGTGCTTGTATTGAATTTCGGAGATATTCATTGACTTGATTTCCATAAGAATCTCCATGGAAGGGAGAGATTTTCTTGGAGTGAAACTTCTCCTTTTTCTTAGTCTTTCTCTCAGGAGTACATGTGGGAAAGGGAAAATCGTGGGGGATTGTGAGGGAAAGGTATTTATTTCCTTTAGGCTTCCACGAACCATCTTCGTACCATATTGACTATCACCGTTTCAATGGTTCTCATCTCATTCTGTCTCTCTCTCTCCCCTCCTTTTCTTTCTCTTAAATGTCTTGTTAAAGTTTTACTTTCTCCCGCTTTCTCCATCCACAGCCTCTTCTCCCAATCCACTCTATGATATTTCCTGATCTTATTTTTGAAGAGGTTCCAGTCACTTTTAATGAGTTGATGTGAAGGTTTCATGGTTCTTTTGACTCCTGTTTTATAATATTTGAAAGAGAGCCGAAAAAGTTTGATTCATCTACTTCCCAATTTGCTTTTAGGATATTCTCCCTACCTGTTCTAACCCATTCATGTGAGTATTTCAATTGCTCGAATTTCCTCGTGTCTTCCCCTCGCGCGTGAGCTACTTTTGTACTGTTGTATTGTATATTACGTAATATGCGGGTATCCCCTGAAATTATTTTAGATTGGTATGGCTTTTATTTGGTGTTCTTTGCTCCCAAAAAATAATTGGGTCCCGATTTCTTCCTGTAACGGTTTCCTTTTTATGACCTCCGTACACATTTCTCTGTGGGCGTTCCCATTGAACTCGTCGTTGAGGAGGGGAAAAGAGCGGTAAGTGTACATACATCCGTCCGGCTCACTGGGAAAGAGCGTCTTTTATACTTCCCTTAAGAATTTTATTGCCTCCGTCCCCTACAAAAATAGTCCGGGGGCTTGTAGAAAAACTTACTGCATACATCTTCTATATTGTCCGGAGTCTCCCTTTCTCTCTCTCTCTCTCTCTCTCTCTCTCTCTCTCGCTTTTACTCCTCCAAAATGCTACACTTATCCCGACATAATCCACGCCCTCAGTCACCATCAATCCCACTAAATTCTTCCGCTCCTTCCTCTCGTCTCTCCCCTTTCTTTTTTTGCCCTCCCATCGTAGACAGCCCCATCTTTCCCCCCATCTCTCGCTCCCATACTGTGTGTGAGCTTACCTAATCTCCTTATCTTTAATTACTGTTTACTAAAACTCAAACATTTCTCAAGTGATTGGACTCATCAAGTATCTGTCTCCCTCCCTCTCCTCCATACTCTTCCAATTCCTCTCTCATTCCTTTCTTTATCTCTCCTAATTATAAAGCTCGAACCTATGGAGCTATACAGAAGATCACCAAAAATCAGTTTTTAGCGAACAAAAAACTTTTCACCTCCCCCTGCAAGATGAATCTTATATGATATTACCAGCATTGGCTGGTGGGAGCACTTACATACGTGCTGGAGATGGAATTGGAAATTTAATGAGATTCATTGAGAGATCTCCTGCGGTCGTTGCCAGCAGTTATACAAGGTATTATTGGAAGTGGGAAGGTGAAAGGGAGAATGAATTGGACAAAAAAAGCGTCGTACCCGTTCCGTAGGTATGTACGTAATATGTACAGGAGCATCTCCAAGTCACCATCTTGGTGGGGGAAATACCATTGGAAAAAGTGATTTACCATTTAAGTTCCCCTCTCTCACCATTGAAAAAAGTGGACGTGACTCTGTGTGTGCGAAAGTTTTTTTCGCCATCCCACAAGTTAAGAAGAATTTCACTTGAAAAAGAAAATCCCGATTGTTATAAGCGGGGCGAGCGGAAGGATATAGAAGGAATGTATAGCTTTACACGTTATTTATATCTTAAGCTTGTTCTTTGCGGAAGCTTTTTCCACAACTTTCCCGCATCTACCTCTTCCTTTTACTGCACTTTCTCTTCTTTTTAATTTCTCTCTTCTTAAGGGGGTCTCTTTCTTCTAATTTTTCACATTCCTTCTCGAGCTTACTTTCCGGCGATTTCTTTTTTAATTTTCTGGATTTTCATTTTTGTTTTGTTTTTCTGAGGTTTCGTCCTTGGTTGTATCTATTTTTGGGATCTCTTTCCTTTCTCTTTTTCCTGATTTTTTTCCTTTTCTGCCTTTTCGGGTTTTCTTCTGCTTCTGTTTTTCCTTCTCTTGTTTTTCGGGTTTTCTTCTGTTTTTCTGGATTTTCTTTTCCTGTTTTTTTGGGGTATCTTCTATTTTTCTGGATTTTCTTGTGTTTTTCTGGGATTTCTTCTATTTCTGTTTTTATAGATATCTTTCCTGCAATGGTATTGTTTTCTTTTATTTTTCTACACCATTCTCTGGTTTGTTCCACATTTTTTGTCTGCTTTTATTTCTCGGAGAAAATATAATTATAAATTATATCCTACTTCCTCAATTTTGTCCTTGGCCTTAGCACTAGCACAAAACCTTTTTCCCTCTCTCATCTCTAGTTCTTTGTCATGCTTTCTCTTATACGTAGTTTGGCAAAAATTGTAAGGGTGGCTACTGAAATCCTGGTACCTTTTTATTTCAATCCTAACCACCAGCCAAGATTATTAGGAGCAAGGAAATAGTGTAGATTAGCCTAAGCCCTAAGGGAAGTATAACATATTGCTTAATTGTGAGAAAAATCTGTCACCACACAAGCCCCTCCTGATTCATGCTCCTCTTCCACCTCCTCCTCATGTACTTCCTCTCTGACATCGTGGAAATGAGTACAAGCAAATTTGGTGATTTATTTCTATTTATTATTATGGTACCAGATGAATCGAGACTCCCTTTTTTAGGAACCCAGTCCTGCAACACACTCCGTCTCCACTCTTCCTGCCACTAATGATATTAAATTAACAAGGAGTTTTATGAGGTTTGTAATACCCGGGTCTTTTTCAGGGGGCCGTATTTTTGCCTTGGTTCTTTTTGTCCAAATGTCTAAAAAGCATACTTATTTTTTCATGGAAGAAGGATAAAAGGAACATCTATTTTTTTCTTTATTTACCCTTATACTAAATACTAATATAATACTGAAAAGGTCAGTGGAGCGCTAGGAAATACGAAATATGTCTTCTTCTCTTCTCTCTCTTCGGATCCTTCCTAATGGCTTTGAAGAATAAAGGGGGCATACATTCTTTGATACTCACTTGTTTTTCCAAAAAGCTATGACCTCTGAAAAGTTCCTTTCATGTGTGTTACGCACAAAAGTTTTGGAGAAAGGGAAAGAACCAAGCAAAGAGGGAAATGAATGATGAAATTATGGAATTGTGGCTAGTACAATAATTCTTTTTTCTACATGGATGATGCTACGGGTAAATAACATTTTAAGATTGGGCGGAGAAAGCAGGAGAATTGATTTATTTGTGAGCTCTCTGCAGAAAGTCGGAGTTGAATGAAGAAGTAAAATGAAATAAATGCACGACGAGACATGAGAAGAGGAAGGATAGGGACGGGAACGAATTAAAAAATGATGCTATCATCATGCAAAGTCAGTCTAAAACGCCAAGAAAGGGGAACTAAAGGAAGGAACTGAGATTTCTCCTGCTCAGATCAAGACCGGCATTTGGAAGGGCGAGTCAGATACAAGTTCCAGATAATTCACGTCAGAGGAGGAAAAAAGTTAAAATAAAAGAGAGAAAGCGGGAGAAAGTAAAGAATGTATATAGAGAAGCGAAACACTTCCTTCCCTTTTGAGGCCCTTTCTCTTCTAATTCTCCTTCGTCATTGAAACGAAAAGTTTTCTTGATGTGAAGACAAAAGGATTGCATTGAAGCAAAATTCAATTTATTACTTTAAAAAGTTTTTTTTCCCTAGCTCTTTTTCTTCTTCTTGGGTAAGAGAAAAAGTGGCAAGGATAGTAATAGTTGTTGTGGTGGTGGTAGTATTCTTTGGAGATTTATTACACTTTCTCACCAATAACAGCTTTGATGGGATGAACCCGTCCAACTTAACTGCTCTCTTTCAATTGAAAATACTACATAGATACTACTACCACTTCAGCGCCAAGGTTTAATGGAGAGACTATGTACCTATTTCCTCTCTCTCGTCTCTCTCTGCCTCTCTCGTTCTCTTGCAATCCTCTCTCCCTCCAGACTTATTCCCATTACCTGTGAAACATGGTCGGAAAACTTGAGTGTGCTCAATTACCTCTCGACTCCCATTGTCCACCTTTCTTCTGCGGTCCTACTGTTCCGAAGTAAAAGTGCAAGAAACAGGGAGGGGAAGAGATGGAGAAAGGGCTCACGTGGAAAACAGAAAGTAAACTAGCCGTGACTAAACTATGCGGTGATTTTTTTTTAGGAGATACAGCTACATAATCTTGTACAATAGTTATTCTTGAGTACGATGATAATTATTAAGATTACAAAGGTCCAAGGAAAAACTTGTTTTGACATTATTTCCCATGTTTTAGATTTTTCCTGCTACTTTTCCGCTAACAGGGACGATGTTAATTAGGTCATTTGTCAAATTTGTTCGGCAAATCACCTGAAATGACCTGAAAAATTGCGCTTGTGCTTTATTCCCGCCGGAAGAACTAGGATTTGTCTAAAGAATTTCGGTTAATCCACCGTGTAAAAAGATTTTGTTACCCGGGGTGGTTTTTTTTTTTACATTCTCGCTTTCATTATTTCTTTGACAAGGATGGTTCCCACATTAAAATTACGCCTCACGTCCTTTTTGAAAAGTGCTTCAGAGAAACGAAATTTTATTCGTTCTGAACGAGCCCTCTTTTCAACTCCTTGGGACCCGCCTTTCCACAGTATTTTGAAGAGTTGTGTTGAAGAGTTGTGTTGTCTTGTGCATGGGTTGTAGCAGATACATCTACTAGTGTCCCCTCCAAGTTACCAGGCAAAGGAAACGCACTTTCGAACTTGTTTTCCCTTCTTTATGCCACCACTCCACGAAGGAAATACAATCAGGGTCAATTTATTATCAAATGCAATGTAATTCACGGGATAAAAGTACCCAAGCTCTCGCAAGATACCTTTTAGAAGGTATAAAATGAACGGAGAATTCACATCTCTCATTCACTTTGCCGTGAGTCTTAAGATTCGTTTTCCCTTCCTTGCTAAAAACCAGTGAAGGAAAAGGAGAAGGAGGGAAAGTGGTTGCGGTGAGGATGAAGATGGTGCTAAGTTTCTTGAGTGGAGAAATTGCTAAATTGATTCAACCATCCCCTCTTTGCTGGTTTTATCAAGGTATTTCTGATGTAGTTTCTCCAGGAAATTCCTTTTCTGCCTCTTGAACACAGAACATCCTTTACTCTCTCTCTCATTTCGCTTTTTTTTTTTACTTAATCCCCTTTCTGGACTTGTGCTCCTGAAGCGAATTACTGTGCTCTAATTCTGTAGCACATACGTACGTATACATACATATGTCTATGTATATAATATATAAACATCCTTTGTTCTTCTGTTTATCTCTACTCATTTTCTGTCCTCTGTATTTATGCAAGTTGTTTTATTTGCAATATGATTGAGCATTTGCGCTTGGTCCTTATTGGTCTAATGTTTACCCTGCTAAGCTATTTGTGATTCAGTCGTTTGTATGTGACCTGTTCTGTAAATCCGACTTTCTCGACAAATGACAATCCCGTACAGTTTTTCGTTTTTTGTGAAAATAACTGTTCTTGTAATGCTTTGTGTTGATCTATGACATCCAATAATGAGAAAACTCATTAGTGCTCTAGACTAAGAGGATTTTTGATCATTTACAGATATGCTTTACTTACAGTATTTATTTTCTCTTTCATTTTGATTTATTATCGGCGTTTGTTCTAAAACTTCAAAGGAAGTCTTCCAAGAAGAGATTTGTTTTTTGTTTACTTCGCTATTAATGTATTACTTGATGTTTTAAAATATGCATTCACATATTTTTTCCCTATTGAACTACGCCCATATTTGCGCCTTAAAATAAGTGCATTTCTTTGGAAAATAAGGCCCCACCCTTCCAGACATTTTACGACAGAAATATCCATCTTTCATAGGATTTTTCTGTTATATTTGAGTATAAATCTATCTCAATGTTTCCGGTAACTCTTATTCAAAGAAATCTGTACAAACTAAATTTTTTATTTGATGCTTTGACCACCTGCATTTTGTTTTGCCATTGCCAGTATAGTTCTTTCCAAAAAAAGAATTTCCATAATGCATCCTCCTGCATGTAAGATATATGCACGTACACACGAAGGGTATAGGTAAATGGACCAAGCCCTTGAGCAGGAGAGTTCGTTCCTACAGAATATAAAGAAGTAGATAAATAGCAAGAGCAAGAGTAAAAAACGCTGATGTTCTTCCATGGACATGCCCGCACCTTATCCATCTTCCATTTTTCATCCTTGAAGCAGAGTTAAGTGAATAAAGTGAATATACTGTACATACGCAGATAGAACCAAAAACTTTTTTCCCAGGAAAGTAATTTTTTGCCCCAAAAAAAGAATAGAAAAAAAGAGTCAGTGAGAGGAGAGAGATAAAGAATGGGAGTGAAAGTCAGAAAAAAGTTTTTAAAATGCAACCCACAGTCCCTTTCTATGCTTATCATATACAAAAGTGAGTTAAGTCGTCTCTCCTGAGGTTTAAAAAAAAGACCGTCCTTTCTCTGTTTCCGCGCTGGTTCTTTGCAGTCCAGAGGCAAATTCTGACATTATTTCCACCAACGATTATTACGGTTTCTTTATTTTGTAGACAAAGACACAAAATGTAAATCGGGGGAAGTGAAAATGAAAAAAACTTCACAGTAAATACAAAGAACGGCCTAGAAAGGAGAACATGAGGCCGGGAGATCAAATAAAAGGAAAGCTAAAAAATGGAATAGAACAATACAAATCCTTGACAATGGAAACCGTCAAACTGAACACCTAAAAAGTCATACGAACACTGTAATAGTTTCAGCATGAAATTCTAAGAAAGGAAAAACGACTACAATGTGAATTTCCTCAAGTGCTGACAATATGTTCTCACATTCACAGATGTATCGACATAGTTTTAAAAAATAAAGAAAAAATGAACCACATTTTTTTATTGGATGCACCTTGTATGGTGCTATAAAACCTACATTTGTTAGCCGAGAGCTATTTGATGTTCGGGTTTGCACTGTACTCAGATTTTTTATTTCCCCTTTTTTTACAGACCATAACGATTTCTCTCTATATGTAGCAATCATGGGTTTTTTCCTTTCTCTTCATAGCAATGAATTTTTTTTTCGTCTGGTTTTGTACAGAATTTACTACTTCCTTGTTGGACGTGCTTAGTGGCTGCAAGAGGAAATAAAGCACATTGGGGCTTGGTGAATGATCTCATTAAACGCGTTAAAACTGACAAACTCTTTGATTTTCAACGCCATTAAACGACACTATTGAGCTACGGCGGGAGACTTGAGCGTCTAGTTCTTGTGAAGGAAACGACCCAACTTGGGAAACTATCGGCTGCCGCCTCTTCCGGTAAGACACTTTTAATTGTATTTGCCCTCCTCGATCACCCTTCAATATGTCAACAAAAGGAGGAAGAATGACTCTATTTCCCATGTCACACTTAAGTAAACATTCTAAAGCCTCTTTTTAATCCACCCACATGAAGAGTGCAGAAGCAAGTCAGATTAAGCCCATATTTTTGAAAAGTGAGATTTTCTCTTGAAAACATTCCATTAAATCTGGGCTTGACACGGTTTCACTTATTTCAATCAGGTGTTGCCGGATGTTTGTATGTACATACTTTATTCTTACATCCGAAAATTAAAGTTTTACATGGGATTGCAATAGCTCGGACTCTCGCACAACAGTTTTCCCCCCTGTAAATTTCGCCTTTTGAACTTAACTCCCTTTGCGTCTAAACTTTTCATATATACTACGAACAGTCTCCTCATATATATTCATTCGGATGCAAATTATCTTGGACATTTACTATATTTATCCAGCCGCAGTTCGTATTTTCAGAATAATTTCATTCTTTCACCAATTTTTTCCGAGCAAAATTTCTTTGTAAGAAGAAAATGACTGTGCACAAAATTACAATGTACTGCAAAACTTAAGAGACCTCGGAAACTTCAATATAATTTAAAAGGAGCCAGGAAAGTCTGGTGAAAAACAAGTTTTGTAAAGAATAAAAAGTCACAATTTTGCGTGGAGGTTCCAGTGTAGTTGCAAGTAATAGGGACAGAATAAATTAAAAGTACAGGAGTGGTGAGGAGATATGTTCAGTGATGAGAAAATAACACATGAGGATCCTCTCCACAACAAGTCCCTGCACTTATTTACTATGCTGACAAAAAAAAAGCCTCACAACGGGTGAGAAACAGACGGAGTTGAAGCAGCATGGAGCCCTCGACGCTCCCCAGCCAGGTTTCACTTTCATCCCAAGCCAAGTTTTGTCTTTTACAGGTTAAAAAGTGGTATCCCTCAAAATTTAACCTTTTCTCACACACACAAGTCTCCATGTGTTACCCCCCCCCATTTTACTTTTTCGCAGTATGAAGCTTGAGAAATTCTCACAACTTGATGAAATGGTCTGAACTTTCTCTTGCACTTCCTCTTGTCTCTCTCTTCCTCCTCAATCTTCCAACGCACACCACATATTAGAAGGGAAAAAGCTGAATTTTTTATACCACTAACTTTCTATTTGATTTCACTTCTTAGCTCGCCTCTAAACGCACATAGTTCAACTTACTCAAGTAGACAATCCAACTTGCAAATGCGTAAAGTATGAGTTTGGAGGTTGGAAAAGTGAGAAAATGTGGGTGTGGGAGAAAATTATAGAAAAAGAGTGAGAGAGAGAGAAAGAGAGAGAACGAAGGGGGAAGGACAAGGAATAAAAAGGAGAAGCTTGAGGAAAAACAGGCACATAAGAGTCTGGAGGATTTACAAGACGACAGGGAAAACTGAGAAATGGGAAGAAATCAAAACCTGTCAAATTCCACTACTGATACTGACTATGTGACGGGAAAATAATGTGAAAAATGCACCAAGACTAAGGGAAAGGAGAAAAATGCACAGATTTATTACTTTAAATTCAAACAAAATACAGGATTAAAGCAGGGATGAAGGTGAGACATGGAACGGTGAAAGTGAAACTCCGAGGGTAGATGCAGATATGTCACACGAAATCAGCGAAAGAATTATGCGAAACAATACGAGCAGAAGTGACGACAATACAAATATCCTAGATCAACAGCGAGAATGGAAGGAGAAGGAGAGAAAAAGGGAAAGAGAGGAAGTAGGATTAGTGAAAAAAGTAAAAAATTCCGAGAAAGTGGAGGAATTGAGAAAGGAGGCGAAAGTGTGATGGAGAAAGAGTGAAAGTGAGAGAGAGAAAGTGAAAGGGAGAGAAAAGAAAATCCTCAAGTTTCTAATTCCGTGGCCGAATAAATTGGCCAAAAGTATTACTATGTTCCTTGGTAGAAGCGTATAAGAAGAAGAGGCAGAAGAATATTTGCTCCATGCTATTCCTAGTGGAAAGTTCAAAGTTGGGCGATTGAGCTTTCATTCCATTTCTGTGCGCTTCCCCGCTCTCCACCACTAACTGTGTATGTATAACCTCAGAAAGTTTTTTTTTCCTTTCGCTCTATTACATTGTCCACACGTCCTCTTCTCCGGTCGCCTTTCTCCCCTTTTCTCTGCCGTGCTTACATAAATCTAAGGGAAAAAGCCCAAGCATTTCAACGCACTGGTACGACTACAGCCCCTACCATTACTAGCCGTTCACACAATCTCTACAAGAACAAACTGGCCTTTATTATTATTATTACAACCATTGCTCCCACTCCTGCTACTAGTGGCATTACAAACCATGTACATGGCGCTTTTTTCTTTCTTAAACACAAATTTCCTTGTATATTTCCCTCCTTTTGTACTCACGTCTCTCCACTCCCCCAGAAAAATTCTTTTCTCTCCCGTAACAGTCAACGTTCTAGCCGGTGGATATTGTGCAAGTGCATATCCCTTCTTCCCGTTTTTTTCTCGAAAGATTGGAAGGCCATGGAGAGTGAAAAAAACTTTGTGCTCCTCAAATCGTACATAGTACTTTCTCTTTTCCGCCGCCGTCCTTTTCTTATACCACAAAACTCCGACTCTCAACTTCAAGAGGATGGCATGCAAGACGAGGGGAAGGAATGCCTTTTTCTCTCTCTTTCTTCTCTCTTCTTCCTCTCATTCTTATGCATCACATTAGTTCTTTTTTTTTGTCTGAGGGAAAAGCCCCAGCATGGTGATGGTCTCGTTCTAAAGAGAGAAAAAGGGGAACTGCAAGAATTTTCACTTCAGTTTTAACACATGTGAATCTATAGCATGAGATTTTTTCTGACGTAGACACAACTACGTACGTAAAGTAGAATGCTATGGTGTCTAGAAAGAAGTGAAACAACTACGGAGAAAGCACATGAGAGAGAGACGGTAAAGGTTGTGAGGAGAAAGTGCACATACAGGGAAACGTCCGGAGAAAATATGTACAGCTGAAGTTTAGATGTTCATGCACGTGTTGAGAGCTTTGAATGTATACATCCGGAAAAAAATCGTGTTGCCCCATGTTGTCGTAGTTGATGGACACAAGTGAAAGGAGGGTGAAGGCAAGGCAGAAAGTGGTCTGCATAAAATGAGGCGGAGGAAAGAAGACGAGCATGGCATATTTCTCCCCAAAGTTGGACATTGACTGTATGTGTGGGGACAAGCTGGAATGGGATAGAAATCGTCGTGGCCCAAACCCAAGAGGCTTCGGCAATTGAGAGGAGAAAACTCTGAAGGAATAAACGAATTCATGGGAGGCACAAGCAAATGCAAAAAAAAGAAAAGAGAAAATGCAGAAAGAGAAACAGAGAAATCGCAGACAGAGAGACTATGTAATTGGGAAAGGAGACGTGGTGTAACGTTCACCGGGAGACATTTTGAAGGGAGATCAAGAAAGTAAGGCCGGAAAACTTCCTGAAGGGGAAGGCTTAAAAGATGGACTCCAAAATCCGGAAGAGAAACACACGAACGGAGGGAGAAAAGATGGAGAAAGGAGAGAGAAAAGAGAAAAACAGGTCTGCAGAAAACACCAAGAATGTTTTTTAAGGGTGCTGACAACGAAAGGGAGCAAGTAGAAGATAGGCCATATGTGACTGCTCGGATAAGGCTACTTCTATGCAAGTAGATTGCTCCTTTTGCTTCCTTTCCCTCTGTATATATGTGTGTGTGGAAGATGACAGAAAATATGAGCTTGGCAAGGAGGACTCGTAAATGGGTCTCAGTGGGAATCAAACGGGTGAGGATTAATCTGTCAACGCTCTCTCTCTCTCCCTTGTCCTTCCTCTTTTCTCTCTTGACTGTCTGCCCCGATCCTATCTACTTGCCCTTGTCCAATCCTTCTCTCGTGTTATTCTCCTGCCGTGTCAAGTCATTCTGGTGGAAATGTTCGGACAAGCCAAACATTTTCCCAAAGAATTGCTGCGACGAGGAAAAAAACGGAGCATACTGAGAGAATAGGAGGCGACGGAGACGGAGTCAGGGGAGTTGGAGGTAGCGAGTCAAATATCTAACCCGGCTCTAACAAATGCACACATTCCTAGCTCAGTCCATCCAATGACGGGGGAGATTATCATACCGCATATAACTTTTAAAAGTCCGCCACTTTCTCTTCATGTTGGTTTATGCGGGGTATTAGCGCTTCATCGGCTAATATGAGTTTTCCATATAGGATGTTGAAGGACCAGTTAATTTTTAATGGAAGATTTAACAAACGTGTCTCAAAGGGCACTTTTCATAAATACTTCTTAGACCCCTCATTCATTACGTCTGTTCACTTCGTTACTTAAGACTATTATTCTCCATCTTCCATACAGCTATCTTTATAATAAGAATACGCCATAGTGAGCCACTGTAAGAATAAGCCAGCAGTGTTATTCCCATAGCAATGCCATTGTAGCAATAAGCAACTAGCATTACAGCCATAGGCAATAATCACACACGACATTATTAATTATTATGCTAATTAAACTATCCGACTTATTCCCAAACCGCACAATTATTACATATTTAACGAGAGGACCGATTTCCTCAGGTTCTGTACGTCAAAATATGTTAACATTTCCTAAATACATACAGTTAGGTCATACATAGTGAGTCACATTGATATTAGTAAACGCCACTCAAGGACTTAATAAAAATATGTACTTATACATGACTATGTGTACTTAAACCGGGGATGGCAATACTGACAAGGAAAGTGTCTCAAGGTAGTCACTCAATAGAGAGCTGAAATTTGGTGCGAAGGTAGTACCCTAGAGTCGTACTAAAACCCCAAAACGGCTGCTACCTGCTACATTTTTGTTGTTCTGGAGTTATGATTCCTAATATTTAATATGGACGGCAAGTGATTCAAAAGTAAATATCGCTGTCTGGACTCCTGAAGTCGAATCTAACTAGGCAAAAATGATTTCAAAATAATTTTACCGTAGAAAATTTTATTGTGAATCCTCATAAAGAAATTTGAACTCGATCGGATCAAAACTTCAAAAATTATGGTTGACCTGCTGAGTGAGTTTACACGTATCTATTATCTGACCAGTACTTATGCATATGACCATGTATTTCTCCAATCGACCTCAAAGTGTTTTGTATGTCAGGGATTCAAAAATTCCTTCTATAATAGTGTAGGCCGGGTCCCCGCATCACCAACACTGCAAAACAAAAACCCTGACCCCAAGGGAAGTCAAAATTTGACCTTGATTTTGTGAATATGACAAGTCGATCATGATTCACGTATGGTGGTTCTTCCTAGGAGTTTAAATTGAGAATTAGTAAAATAATAAAGTCAACCTAATAAAGTCTAATAGACATGCTTTAAAACATTAAAGACTGCTGCTAGAGGTTTCACATATCAGGAGGCTTTCCATTTAACCTTAACATTTTCACCAAAAGCAACGTTGCACGCACACCCAAGAAAAAATTGAGTAAAGGCAATTTATTATCGCTGAAACGTTAAGCCCGTGACCTCATCGTGATGTCATGTTTAAGGTCTGTTAATATAACACTTGTTGCGTTAACTAGGTTCAAAACAATGCATTCTCATCGTAGGCGAACTTTCTCGGTGGCTAAGGCCAACTTCCTAATATTGTACATGGTTTGAGCAGCGGCATTCTGTAAATCCGTGTCCAGTGACCCGATCATGTTCAATAAGTACTACATCAGAGCAAATATACATATTATTTTAAAACCTAATTCCAGCCAATTTTTGAAAGAGTTAGCCTATATAGATAGTTTATTCACCGGAACAACGCCACATTGATGCATTGTGATACAATTCCTGGCGTCGGAGGACAAGGCCGCCAGAGCCCGGGCGGCAGCAGTATGCACGAGGGGATCTTCAGCGGTGAGGTACATGCAAATGGGACTCACTGCTCTTCTACTCCCAAACTCCGCACTATTATTTTTCCAGTTACAGCACTCTGCTATGGCTGTAGCCACGCACCTTCGGAGCATGTTATCCGTCTGAAATCCATTCATACATGAAGAAATGCATAAATAATGTGTCCTTGTTGGAAAGGCAAAAATTAAATACAAAGTTCTTACAGTGGAAGCTAGTCTTGCCAGATACTGCACAACCCCATGGTCGCTCATAATTGCTAAATTCTCCTGATTTTGTGCTATCACGGAGACGGCCTGTGACACGGCTCCTTGAACCTCTTTGTTATCAGATTTGAGGAGATTTACCAGAGCTTCCAAGCCTCCCACAAAGTTCCTCACCATATCTCCTGAATCCTAATGAAAGCACGTGACCACAGAGATAAATTATGTGTAGATTCCAGGGAAACCATTTTAGTCTCTTCAAGAATGCAATATTGATACGAAAAACTGGGACACGACACAAGGCCTTCTTAGGAGTGATCAAAAAGATAAAACAAATCTTACTTTCGTGCTCTCAACATACGGACAAATGGCCCAGGCGGCACTAGTTTGTACTTTGGGCGACGGATGCTTCAAAAGTGACCATACTAAGCGGAAGCCATCCTGAGAATCCATTTCTTTCCTGGATTCTGCATCCCGAGCCAATTCACCCACAGCCTTCGTAGCGTTGACCAATAAATCCTGGTAATAAGCAATTGTCCCCAAAAATGTATTTTTTAGGTAATTTTTCTCTGGAAACATGCTAGTATGAGGATGAGGCTGCAGTTTCAATTAGTGCTGCCAACTTACGGGATTATTAATCGTGAGAAGTCCAATGAGAGGCGGAATGGCCCCGGCACGTTTGATTAAGTGTGCATTGTTCGTATCCGCCTTCACCATCTGCTCAATGGCACCCGCCACATTAGTTAGGATCAACTCCGGCTCGTCATCAAGCAAGGACACCAACAACTCCACCAGACCTTCTTTCATGTACTTACCGCCTTTGGCAATGGCGGCGGAGCATTTCCAGATGGCACCGGTGGTGGCCGCTAAAAGTGGCTTATTTTTCTTCAAAACTTCATCCTTAATAATGGCGATGAGGGGATCTATGGCACCCAACTCGTAAACTATTTGTCTGGAATCAGGATCCTCTGCACACTACCATACAGACCAGCAAAAGATGTACCAAACAAGATGTATGTACTTTTTTGGTTATTCAGTTCATGTAATGAACTCATGAAAAGGCTTATAAATTATCCATGGTACGAGATGACGAGATATTACCATGTGAATAGCAGAGGCACAAAATTGGACCAACTGGTGGTTGGGGCTCCGAAGACCTTGAACAAAGTCCTGTAGAAGTCCTTCTGTCCTGATGGCCAAGCGAAAGCTTGCCTAAATTGCACAAAGCAGCCATTTGAGCCCACGTGTATAGACATTTTAAGAATAGATGATAATAACTTCCTTCAAACGTACCTCCGACGCACACTCATGAAGAATACCAACAACGGGGATCACAACAGACACTTGCTTGGTCTGCAACAGTTTGGCAATCAGGGGAATGGCACCCGCACGTCGAATGGCATCCTTATTCTTCGTAGACTTGGCGATTGACCACAGAGCTAGAGCCCCACATCGCGGCACTTCGAAGTCTGTTTCGTCCAGATCTGGTGGATGCCATTGGTGATGCGTGTCTCCCACTTCAAAATCTAACATATCCACCTGGGAAGTTAAATAAAATAATGACAATTAACATAATTGCATCAAACATACACAGATTGTAGGATTAGTTACAAACAGCTTTTCCCGACTGTAATGATTGGAATGGGGGAAAATGTACTCACTAGTCGACTGATTCCATCCCCTTTCCTCATTGCTCGACGTGCTTTCCGGATTTTGGAAATATTAGCAATCGCCTCTGCTGACAGAAGTTTCAATTCTTTAGCGGGATCCCTTAAGGTATTCACAAGTGTTTCTAAGCCCTTAAATCAAAAATAAATATGCACAGGGGAGATAATTATTCGAATCCAAAAAAATGAAGTGATTCCTTACCTTCATATTGTAAATGGCCCTGCTGATTTCGGGGTTTGATGTAATTTCCCTGAGGACGAGAAGGGCTGCGATTTTACAACGATTTTCTTCTGTTTCCAGTATATTTAGTAACACTTCCAAACCCGCGGATTCCCGGATGGCCATTTGCACGTATTTGTCTCGCAAGTTGAAATCTCGGAGGGATGACATGGAAATGATTGTGGCGGTAGGATTGCCTGCCTGTTAACATGACTGAGTGGAAATGATAAAGATGACACTACATCTTATTGTTAGCGTTAAACACTTATGACTGCACAAGAAAAGAAGTACTGCCATGAAGTCATGACTGACACAAAATCGGGGAAAAAAGTGTCACGGAAATAGTTGTTTCCTTACCTTTATGTACTTAACCAATCTTTGGACTTGCCAATATTCCGGGGGGAAATCTGGCGTCATGGGTCGGTCGTACCCCGCAGCTTCATCTGGGTCACTTGCAGGAGATGATTCTGCATCCGAAGACAATACTCTCTTCTTGCCTTTGAGGCTGACATCTCCCATTTCATTTTCGTCGTCGTTTTGGTCATGACCCAAATCATCGTCTTCGTCATCTCCTTCCATGAGCATGTCCTTGTCAAAAGATGCATCTTCGTGATCTCCCCACTTGCCGTCCTCTCCCTCCTCTTCGTCGTCCTCTCCCGGTCCCGCCTTTCTGGGCCGAGGGAGGCCAGAGTCAGTCTCTTCTTCTTCCCCTTCCATCCCCATTTCGTCCTCCGTTGTAGGCTCCGGATTGGCGGTGTCATCTGTTCCAGATGGTCCCTCCCCGCCCTCTGCATCGGCCATGGATGAAACTGGAGCATCGAACTCCTGCTCTTCTTCCATATCGAATTCATCCTCGTCTGACATGATCGTACTGTAGGTTTTAAAGCTCTTGTGTGGTCAATAACTGGAGTGAGTGATCGCAGCGGGAAGATGTTTTTCTCTCTTTTCCAATGCAGTTTAGTGCAGTAATTTTCCACGATGGCCGAGTTTCATGTTTGCGTCTGCACATGACAAAAATAATTATTTTTTTGTAACGTTTACTTTCATTCGAAACTGTGCTACAGGTTTCCTTACGCGCCCTGCTCTTGAAATGTTGTTGTCATGATTTTGCCACGCTCTTTTGACATTCAAGAAAGTAAAATTCCAGGGCCTGTCCAATGAAAGTTAACGTGCATGGATGAATGCATTGCCAATCATTGTTATACTAGAAACTAACGCCTGCTTCGCGGGCGTTAATTTCTAGTGTGTGCCCGCAGCGCATTCAGTGGTCACAGTGTACCGCTATACAGTGTAGTCTCTCTATAGCAAGTCTCTTGATAACAACATTTGTATCTAACAATATTTTTCCTCTTCCCTTCAGTGTTATAGAGAGACTCCACAGTACGTACTATGTCGGGTTCTTACATTGTGGGTATTAGGGTAAACTGTATACTCACAGGTAAACTGTACGTTACATCTAGATTGCATTGTGTATATGGCCTTGCAATACGTTGGGACTGCGAAAGAAACGGAATTCTGTGCAAAACGTAACGGACTAACCGACGCCCTCTGCCATAAATAAAGATACCTTAATTCAGCATAAAATCCACGGGGTTTTTCCAAAATGTCATTGCCGCATGCATTGAATTATTCGATTGAACCCGTATAGTATTTTAGATCCTTAATTTGGGTCTAATAATGTTTGCTAGGTAATGAATGTCAGGTTTTTGCGGGGTAACGGGCGGAATTATTACTATAAACAACACTGGCATAAAAACCGTTAGAAAACGTCACGGACATAAACACCGTTTATTACTTTAGAGGATACCAAGAAACATTTACGCATTCTCCAGCTCTATGACGCGGCACTCTGCAAACATACGACAAGATGCATTCCATGCAGAATTTTATTAAGGGTCTAGAGAAAAAATTTCAGCCAGACCCGACCGGTGGTATTTTCGAAAAAATTTAAAAAATCTAAACGGCAAAGTCTATTTGATTCCGTCTTTAAGAACAAACCTTTTATGCATTCACAACGGTTCAAAACAGGACAAATGTGTTTTATGAGCAGAATTTTATTGTGCATCTAAGAACTACATTCCCAT
>JAQGBT010001296.1:0-33771 GCA_034698585.1 Disparrhopalites patrizii
TAAGTAGTATACGAAGTATACTAAGTTAGTACATAGTGTCATTTGTGGGAGGAATAACCCTTACGCGTCCAGGAGTATTTTTAATAAATGCTGCATAAGAATCATTTTCAGTCAAGAAAGAGTGACATTCTTGGCCGGAAATACTAAGTACAGGGTTGCAAGGAATAATTACACATTACACCCCTTAGGCATTCTTCCAGAAGTTTGGTTTAAAATAAATTCTAATTAAGACGAGGCATTTTGCGGAAATTCAAGGAAAGTCGTTTGAATTTGCAATAAAATCATAATTTAATTTAATTTAATCATCATTTTCTATGTGTTTACACAGCATTTTTATGTCTCACTGGAGCGGTAGTTGAATAAGTTGTAGGTTTTTTTACTTCTTTTGAAAAAAGGCATAATTTCTATAGGGATTAGTGTTGAGCGAATTTTACTTGAACATTTTCTACTGGATCCGCAATAAATTTCGGTATGAAAGTATGCTTTTATTTCTTGCCCTCGTGTGCATTAATACTATGCAATCAGCCAAGTTCCGTGCACGTCATAAAATATGTCTGCAAAAATAAAAGTATACATGTGAAGTGTGTACACTGTCTGGTACAATATGCAAAAGTGACAACACGTATTTTTCCAATAACTTCTACTCCGTTCCGGACAGCGCCAAGTTGTGTGCATAGTGCATATCGGGTGAAGCCTTGTTGTAGGGTAACGTTCGGAAAGTCCGAAATCGTCAAGAGGGAATGCAATGGAGTCCTCTCGTTTGCATGGGCCCGTAAAGTGCACTGTTTTACCTAAGTTGTTCGTCAATATCTGTAAACCCTGGAAACCGCTAGGGAATTTTGCGCTTTTGCAATCCATTTTAGATTCCCTGGGTAAACGATTTTGATGCATTCTTGTATAACCTGCTAACGAATTAATAGCTATAGAATAATAGAATGCCTTTCTCCAGATTTTCGGATCGTCGACCGTAGAATAGAATGGATGTAGGCGGAGAAGTTATTACAGGCCCATTTCTTCAAAATTGTGACTATTTCGCTAATCATCCCAATCAGAAAATGAAAAGCTTGTTATTCTTATTATACTTGAAGATTTGTACTCATATTTACCCAGTCATTTTCATGGAATGTGTAGTAAGTGCAAGCTTGCTTGTATGCACAATTTTTTATAGGTGGCAGCACAAAAAAATGTTTCTGGAGCTTCTCCCGCCGTTCGTTTCGTGAATATAAATCTTTGCAGCATTTTTACTACGTTATGAGGAAAGCGGAAATTAAAGATATTTAGGCATTAAACATGGTGGGGCATCCATACAACCATATTCTTTGTAGCTTAATTAGGCAAAACAGTAAGATTGTGATGAGGTGATGACAGTCAATAAAAGACAAACTTAAGACGAAGACTTTAGAACTATTAAAATTAAACTAATAGTGAGACAGCAGTGCCTGCTAAAGGGGTTATTAACTACAAACTAGGACGCTTATTTTTTTAGGCATTTATATAGGATAGCTGTTTTCGAAATGAAACGTTATTGTCATTCAGTATCTTCAGAGCTGCCATTTTGCATTCCTCAAACCTCTGCGTTAATTCTCCAGCAAAATAACAAACTGTGCAATAAAATCCAGGCTATAAATGGACTGCCTGAAAAGCAAAGCATTCTGAATTTTTTTCCGAACGTTCTCATTTGTTTCCTTGACCTTGAAGATGCCAGCAGCCAGCATACAATCACTCGCTAAGGAAAGAAATGATTGAATGTCAATATTACGGGCTCCTTTCGCTATGAATAGTTTTTTCATTCTTCAAGAGTTTTCTGTAATGTCAGGCTTCTTTTTAATACAGACTGCAAAATGTTTAAACTCACATTACTACCTATATAGCCTATATCCTAGCCATTGACAAAACTGCAAGAAATTCTTAGTTCAACTGTTTTTCTGGGCTCAGTATATTGTGAAATCCGTATAATGTATTTTCTTTCCTTTTCTTTTCCATACAAAACAAAATTAATATTGAAATAATATTTTAACTACAACTATTATAACTACTATAAAGTTATAAAATCCCGATTGGATGTTTTTCTGATTTTTTGTTGATGAAAACCAGTGTGTTTGTTGCATGCATGTACTATGAGCATATATGTATATATAAGTTATATACATGTTCTTATGATTAACATGTGAGTTAGCAAGCCAAAATTTGTCGACATACATACATACATCCAGTTTAACGGCCTGGTTTAATTGCTTAGGTATTTTGGGAGCGATTGGTCAGCAACGCTAGAAAATGTTAAAAGAAGGACCCGTACCATAATTACAATCCGTACGGAATTTTGCATGAAAGTCTGAATTTTTTATTTCGACGAGGGACGCAGACAACGCAACGGTACCATATTGTCAGCATGCATAGACAAAGGTACACGCGTACACAGTACCTATAGACACAAGCCCCTGGCGGTGCAAATTTGATCATTACTGTAATTGTCTCGGAATATTTGCTGAAGTATATCACACGTGAATGATTTGAAATCTTGGGGAAACAGGATACTGTGTGCCCCTGGCGCCACATGATCACTGTCATTCAAATCTTACTGGCGACTAAGGCGTTACTGGAGTAAAATAATTTAACCCAATGAGCTAGTATTTTTCACTCCCAGTTAGAACTTGGTTAGTTTTAGCATAGTTTTTCCTCTCGGAATTTTCTAGAAAAAATATTAGGGCAAAACTTTTGCATTCATCATTTTTTATTAAAAAAATGGCATTTGCAGAGCTACGAATGTGATAGCAGTCCTTGCGGCTTGGGTGCTAATAATAATATCACTTTGGTTTGATTCCACAAGCAATGCCTACGGAGGATTCCTTGTGAGTCCATATGGGACATTTAAAAATGCCCGTAGCCTGCATGTTAGAAATAATTTCATGAAATCGAAAACTCCCATAATAAATGAGCGGTTCATTCTATTTAATAAATCGGGAGAATCTTATTTGATAAATTTTGTACATGCCATAATAATGCTCACGAATCTCAAACGTCGGTTGTAGAAAATATTAAGGGATATTGGTTGTAGAGTTAAAATATTTGTGTTTGGGAAATATGTACATACATATGTAAGTGTAGTTAGAAGTTACCTATTACACTCCGCGGCGTGTGACAGTGAAAGTCATTCATTAAGTACATTATTTATGTATTACCTTGTGTTGTTTGACATTTTTTTGTTTTTCTTATACTTGCAGGCTTGTAGTCCAACGGAGCAGGTCAAAGTTCACCGAGTTGTATTATCTGCTAATTCACCGTATTTCCGGTCGATTCTTTCAAGCTATTCAAGTCATCCACATCCTATAATTATTCTACAAGATGTACGGTTTTCCGTGCTTAAACTTCTCGTCACGTTTATGTACAGGTTCGTCTTGCTTTACTCCTTCTATTTACCTATTGTGTTTATAAAGGATGATCCCTATAAAAGGCTAGAAGGTCAATCCCCATAACTTGAAAATCTGAAAATTTGACTTTTCGAATTGCTATAAATTATTTTTCAAACATTCTGCAATAAAATTTATTGGTCCTTTTGACAGTATCCCTGACAGACTTTGAGGAACGCGGTGTTTCTATTCTCAAAGTTCATTCTCCTATGTCAATCCCACTCCAGTGGGCTTGACTTGATTTTATCGTTATTTACTGAGCATGGGAAACGGAACTCGGGTATCTTGTGCTGAAATATTTGAATGGATTGTGCTCATAGTTTTCTGTAAGGACCATCTGCTTACATATAAGTAGTTTATATTATATGTGTACAAGTAAATCTTGCCAAACACATGTTTCAGAAAACACGAACCAATATATGGTATTTGCTTGTTGCAGTTTTTGAAAGATACAATTGGTAAATGCCGAAAATTGAAGCAGTTGATGATTTTTATTGCATTTTCCCTATAGTTTAAGAAAAAGTTACCGCTGAATCGTTATGTTATTGGTTTGTTCATGCTACATCGTTTTCTAATTTCTCCGAATTTACAAATTTTCATTCGTGTCTCTTTTGTCTTTCCAGAATGTATTTCTCCCATGGTGTTACACTTCTCTTTCTGTGTTTTTGGCCCCCTGCATTTGTGCCCGTCTGTCTTACTCCTTTTCCGCCCCGCTTGGCCCACTGCGTTTTTTGCTCTATACTCGCTGTCTTTCGTTTACTTACTTTCTCCCATTTTTCAGGTTTATCTGTTTCGCCGTTTGTCCCATTTTATTTTGTCCCACTTCATTATGTTTTATATTTTTTGTTGCGTATTACCCCGCTATTAAGATGTCCGTCGAACACAAGCGACTTATAGAATTCAAAAAATTTTCTGTCCAAATTTATGCAAGGTTGATACTTAAAAAGCCAAGAAATTTGCTGTAGGTTGACTCATTTTTGGAGTCAGTGTAAGTGCGGGAAACCAAAAAACAATTTGGTTCAACCTAATGATCCCATAAGCGTAGACTATCAGGGGTAGCTACTACAAATTTCTGTCCGTAATAATGCCGCTGTAGTATATATTTTTGTTTCGTCAGGCTTCGTGGATTCTGAAACCGATTGTTTGTGTACACTTACAAGGACAAGATTTTAGTCTATTTCCCTGGTTAAGAACTAACCCAGAAAACTTGTCTAAAAAGCTGTTGATACTCATTAATGTGTTTCAATTAATGTTTACAGAGGTGCATAATTGAATTAATAATGAATGTTGGTTTTTAGAGGAGAGGTGTCAGTGTCACCTGAAGAAATGAATAGTTTACTGAAGACAGCTGACAATCTTCAAATTGTAGGGTTAAGTCAACAGACGTGTCATCGACTTCTAGCTCCAACACCTGTAAGTACGAGTACGGTAACAACAGTGACGCCGAGTGAAACAATGGAAACATCGACTGTGTATAGTAAAAAGCAGAGGATACTGGATGCAACCAGTGCGGGAGCGCGAGAAATAGTCAATGTGACGCCTGAACCGCCTAATATTCCACCGGGATCAAGTCCTGCACCTAGTTATGAAGACCAGGAGCAGGACAGTCCGTTGGTAAGAAATTAAGAGATTTGTCCCAACTTTTGTGTTTGGTGTCTGTATCCAAGAACGTGTCTACATTTTTGCAAGCACTCATTGCCCAGAATTATCAACCTACGCATTACAAAAAATATGTTTGGATTAATTAAACAACATCAATTAAATAGCAATTATCGCCTATTCTGGAGTTGAATCTCCAATGTACATGAAGAGTCTTTGGAGCCTTGAAGCTAATTATCAAAAAAACACCAACGACAAACGCAATACAATTTGTGTCCTACGATGCTTTCTGGCCACTAAAGTTCCTATGACCTTATGTATTAAACTCTTTTATTTGTTTCAGGCCCTCAAAAAGGAGGACGATGACTGGGATGGTCATTCGGAGCATTCACGGGAGCAACAGCAACAGCCAAAGTCTATAAGTGAAAGCGAAGTAAGTCAGATAAATATTACATGCTATTTTGTATTATCCTTCACGTCCTGGGCAAATCACTTGGAGGCAGTTCAAAATGATGTTGATACAGGGCAGCACCAAAGTTTTTCCTTGCATACGAATTTATATTATTGGAATATTATTATTACGAATATTATTATTGGAAATCAACGCCGTTATTTAAACGAAATGGTGTTTTCAAAATGTTTTCTACCGGAATGATAAAATTTTGTAAAACTCGTTCGAAGCATGTCTTACATTCAATATTATATACAAATACAAACAGGAAATGCAGTATAATGTAATTATGTAATATAATCACGCCGAGCGAACAAAAATACTCGTTACTACGTGTCTAAATTCAACCAAATCCCAGAAGCTGATTGAATTTCACAATTCCCCTTCCATTAGGAGAGGGAATTGTGAAATATCCCCTTATATATGGATTATACATGAAAAATGAGCGAAAAGATCGTTAAAACGCGGGTTACTTCGTAACTTACGTCTTAAGTTTACAATGTTACTATTAGTAATACAATGCGTGTTTGTCTTTGAAGATGCAGGACGTCCAGAACGAACCACTCTGCCTCCGATATTGTTGTATATACTGTTCAAAAAACTTCCCGTCCCAGTCTGCCCTCTCCCGTCACATATTGTTATTGCATCCTACGGTCTACTCATCCTTGTACAACAATCCATCATCGACGGCAACATCATCGGCATCAGCAGCAGCACTTGACCAGTCGGTAGATTCCCCGCCAGAACTACCACCTCTATACAGAAGTAGTAGCGTTGGCGGCGGTCGTCCCTCTTCGTCAGAAGAAATGAACCACTCACCCCCTGGTCCTGGTGACTTGGAAGAACATGTGAATCCGCAGGGTGGGATTGTGTGTAAATTTTGTGGGAAGCCATTTCCGGAAGTAAGTATGCTCATTCAGCATTTACCAATTCACACGGGTGAGCGACCCTTTAAGTGCGAGTTCTGTGGAAAAGCCTTCAAGTTACGTCATCACATGAAGGATCATGCACGAGTTCACACGGGTGAACGACCTTTTCGCTGTGGTTTGTGTGGCAAGACATTCAGTCGGAGTACTATTTTAAAAGCTCATGAAAAAACTCATTTTCCTAAAAATAGTGCTGGAGGGGTCTAGTCCTAGTCTTGTTTTGCTTATTGTTAGATTTTGTTTTTGTTTTTTCGATGCGTTGTTTTCTGATATTATGTCGTATGTGTAATATGTTATATTTGATGTGTCTTATTATTGTTATTGCATTTTAGGATTAAGCGTAAGGATAATAGCTGCAGTTATTGCCGTCATCAGTATGGCGTGTATTGAGAGGCGGACTAAGTATGTAACGTACATCCAGAGGACTCTTCGTATATTATATTTTCGGTCAAAAATTTTCCATCCAAATGCTATTTTGGTCACATAATTTGGACAACATATTTTCTCAAAAACATTTTTTAGCATACAAATACTAAACACTAACATAGTCAATTTGACTATTTAATAGTCAGTTTGACGAGGACGGTTCATATAGACAAGAGCTTTCACCCACAACCTAGTACGACAAGTAAAAAGCTGGCTTCACGCATAGTCCCGGGTGTCTGCATTAGGCGGAAGTTTGATTACCGTCCTGAGATTGTGTAATACTTCAGACACGTATGCAAGCCTTAATCTAGTTACTAATCTAATAATTGCAGAATTTTATTTTGAAATTTCTGGAAGTATATTTTTATTACATCCAGTTGATTCACGACAACTACCTTCTTTATTATTAAGGTATATAATTGATGCACACGTTTGCATTGAAAGTATTTTGTGAGCATTGGAGATGTGGTAAGGGTTTCAAACGTTTGTAGTTTTTAATATATGTTAACTATGGGCGGTATAAATTCAACGGTGGAAATCACATAAGCACATTTTCATTACTCGCCTAATTATTAGCCATCTACTAATTAACCGGTCTCCAAATTTGGTATGTGTTCAACGCAAATGTTTGCCTTTAAACCAGTCAAAACGACTGTGTAACGGTCTAGAGTTTCCGTAATTGTAATATTGCATAAAAGAAATGCTATGTAGTTACACAATTTCGTCACATGGGAACAAATCATTGAAAAATTAAAGTAACATCCCCATATGGTAAATCGTTTACTGCATGGATCCGTTTAATTAAAGAAGCACACTGGTATAGTTACCACCGTGCTACTAGTAAGGTTATAAAAATAATTTGCTTTTCTTACACGCATTTCATGCCCTTGGAAGTTGATTTTTAATTTACCCTAGGGTTAGGTCCTTATCGCGATCTTTCACCTTGATGTACTCTATAGGGAAATGAAATAGGTAATAGTAAATATAGTAAACGTTACTTAAAATCAAGTAAAAAGTATCCAATTCTATAATTTCATACAGGTGTGTCCCGGGTTGCTTGATGTATATGTACTATACGTACGTGCGTTACCTGATGTAATATTACCTGAATAGAAGTTTAGGTTATAAGCGTTTTATTTGAAATCAGAAAATCGCGGTGTGCCCCAATGTCCCGTGATGCAGACTTTTTTAAACGTTTGCGGTCACGGTCAACCTTGTTGTTGAATTTATTCATGTGCTTGGGTTATACAATATTTCAGATATTCAATTCAAAATGGGTGTTAGCGAAATTTGAATTTTGATTTACAATAGCATCAAGGGTTACATTTGAAGTGCGTTATTTTCTTAACGAATATTGACTCATTTGATGAAGCAAAACTTTTTAAGATTAAAGTTAACACTTTTTCCAATCAGTTTAATTCGTTTTCAGTGTGACGTTGTGACCACCAACAATTAGAATGTATTCCCTGAATTTATTCTCTGAAATAGTGGGTATACGTTGATGAGCTCCCAGAATTTCCAGATACCTAGATGTTTTGTGATGTCTTTGTCTTGACTATACATTGAGTTTATTGTGTGCAGCGAAAACTTTCTTACTACCTGATTCTCACATTACCAATCTCTCTGATCTTATTTCCAATTGTCTCGTTCATATCTCCTCCTTGTTCCATTGTGTCTTGAAGTGCTTGAAGTCTGTGAAGCCTTTATTGTCTAACAAAAATGCAGAAATGCAAAGGAAAGCACATTTGATACCTCGATAGATGGATAGGAAACTGCAAAACTAAAAGGAGATAAAAAGAATGTGTATAAAGAGGCAAGAAATTAGAATGGACAGGCATAGGTAGTATGTAACATAGGCAGAAGAAAGTATGGAGAGAGAGAGAGCCGGAGACTTTCGTAAAAGTGTATAGAAACAACGAGACGGGTATCACATGGACAAGCCTGATAATGGGTCGAATACAGAGAGAGATAAGTCACATTAGTAATCAAAGTGGGAAACAACCAGGGAAGGGTAATACAAAAATAATGATAGTGATTTTGCGAATTATCTATGCATTAAGTATATCCCACGAAGTCGAATGTTTTATGCTGAAAAATGAATGCACTACAATGTTTGTGTCGACAACGGTACGGTGGGCTTTATTTCTTGTCTGCACTTACCAAGTTATAGTAGTAAAGGATTGGAGTCCAACTTTTTTTGCATTTGGACACAGAAATATGAAGCATGAAGTAGCGAACGCGTCGGTCGGAGTGAAAGTTGAAGGAACTTCCCCAAATCAACATTTGGTGACCGCAAATGAAGCCAATGCACCTCTGTTTCAAAAGAGGTAGAATGGTGAAACTTATAAGAAGGAATTGATATTAAACTTGATCCAAAAATGAAACAAAGACTTGTTTGTAGATAAAACGTACCTTGATATTAGGCAGTTTGGGTTAGTGGCTGCAATTTGTTCCAACAACAAAAAAATAACCGCCTTATACATACTCACTACTCAGCCTATACGTATTTTAATCTTTAAAGCTTTTGTTTGGGCAGTGAGGATTATGTTTAAGTGTTCATTTGAAAAAAAATGTAAGAATATTTTTAAAATGCCCATGAATTGATGAATGCTTTTCATGTGAAGTGACCTGTGTTTAATATGACCAAAAGAAAAAACAAAAATTTGTGCATGTGATAATGATTTGTTTTCAATGCTGTGTGATCGAAAACATTGTGCATGTCCTCTGGATGAGAGAGTCCGCCTCCGTAGCGCCTACCCCAAATGTGACATACATATAAAACGGTACCTTTCAAACTTACCTGGTCAATGAGTGACAAATGTTTTTCGGATGTATCTATACCTCACGTTTCATCTGACCTACGGTGGGTCAATAATTGTCCCGATACCGTACGGGGGATTAAAAAAAACGGTAACACTTTAGGGTTGATAATTTGAAGCTGCCACTTGGTAAAATATATATATATAGTACTAGTACTGTCAAGAAAAAAAAACTTTTTGAAACTTCAAGAAAATTCTGCAATAAATGCCCAGCAGTTTAGGTAGCATTTACACTTACAAGCACTACTTGTTACACAGCATCTGACAGCGTTTTACGTCGACCTACACACCAGAGGGGTGTGTAACCGGGAGCCATTTGGAAACTAAAAAAAATTAATTTACAAGAATAATTTTCATTGTTATTTATTTCTATAAAATATTTGTCGTAAATCCGTACTTGGGTGGAAGCTTTTAAATGGAACTTTTAGTAATGCTGGCTTGTTAAAAAAATACTTATCCTCATGGCTTTTACATAGGGATGGTCCAAAATACGTAGATGAAGTAAAATTCACAAGCTTCATATAATGAGCTATCGGAATTCTCGGGACGGTTTATTATTGTTTGACCTGTAGGATTGTTGATGGAATAACAGAGGATCTTAGATGCCATATATTAACACTTTTTTGGGGGTATACATATATAGAGACAGAAGTATTATATCGCATAGGTACGTCGGTAGTCGGTACGTCCCCATTCGGAGCGTTTTAGCCGGGCACATTTGCTGGCAAATTGCTGGTTGTTCACCCCAATATTTTAGTCTTACAAATGTTGAATGTTGTATAGTTCTGTTTTATCTGGTACGTAAATAACCTCGTTGAGAAATACGCGTTTGCGTGGTCGTTCAATTACGTCCCGGGGTCCGGACCAGGCCTGATGTTCGGGGAAAAAAATGAAATGTTGATTAAACTCAAATAATAAATGTCTGCTAGATCCACAGTAAAATCCGGCATGGGATCATTCTTACGTAGATTTAGTTTTAGATGCTCAAAATAAGGCGTTAATTTGCAATAATGTCGTGCCTAAAATACTACAGTATATGTTCACACGCACTTTTGCAAGTGCTAAAATTGCAGTTTAAAACACTAGCTGTATTGTAGTTTCTTTTAATAGCAGAGGGAATTAAGGATGTGTGTCGTGGATGAGCTGAATTCTGCATTCAGTCAGACTTTTATCATGAATTACCAATGGATTCTAAAAATCCCTTTAGATTCTAATTTATAATTCAACGAGTTTCCCAAGTAAATACAGATTTCGATTTCTATTGTGATTTGTGAATGGTTTAATTCCTATTCAGATTGCCAGCCCCGATCAAAAACAATTGAGATTTGTATACATTTCTGTTCCTTTGCATGCACCGTGTACAGCGTTGTAGTGTACCGCAATTTTAGAAGCAATTGCCGTTTCGTATGCTGTACAGGATATAAGATTGATTTTTGCTAAACCGCTAAACGTAATAATTATTAAGTTCCACAAAAAAACCCGTACATAGTGTGGATGCTGAATATTGAATGCCAAAATAAGTTAAATAGTGTATTGGAAAGTCGACCAATAAAGAAAGGAGAGAATACCCGTACAAGAGGGATATGTGTAGAGAACGACTTCGTATCCACACTATGCCAAACGCAATGCACGAGAAGCTGTTATTTTAGTCAAGGAAAGTCTTTATTTTATTGTGAACTGCAGAGAAAAAAGAAAACAAAGTGTGCTCTTGCCTATTGTTGTCTGTTGCTGCTTGGGGTGTGTAATATGTTATTCTAATATAATAATTATAACTATTATTAAAGTAATCTAAATGTAAATAAAATAAAAGACATGGCTAAATTATCTTTTTCCCGTGACTCATTTATACGGCCGTAAAGAGTTGCCTTTATTATTGTTATTCAAGTTTGTATTTGCTGTAATAAAACGCTAAAATAGCAATTGGTGAAGTATATGTACGCATATTTTAGAGTTTAAAAAAATATTGAAAAGGTTCTCTGACGATGAATATTTAAAAAAAAATATGTATGTAATTTTGTCCGAAAGTGTATGTACATTTTTAAAAAATCCTGTCAGATATATGTCAAAAAATCACCTTTGTAAAGTAATTACAAGTTAGTGACAACATCGCAAACCATTAACAAATTATTAACTGAGGTTTAAAGTTGTGTGCGGGGAACGTGAGAAGTTCATACCATGGTCTTGTTTGAAATTATTCGGAAGGGATTTAATCAATGTAATGCGTGTTAAAAGAAGCAAATTTTATAATAATCTGCTTGTATTCTCTGTAAAATGAGTACGTTAAGGAATGAAGATCATTGGTACTTGGTTTTCGTTGTTCGCTGAGATACCTTATTACTTAATTAGCCGTCGCAGTTATAATAAGGAAAGGGAAAGTCAAATTGTTTGCAAAAAAAAAGTGAGACTGAGTGATTTTTTGTATAAGTACCGTGTAACTGATTGAGGAACCTGAAAATCGAACAAAATTATAAAAAATGAGTTTGAAACAGAGGGACTTGAGCGTTTCCTCTAGCAGTGTCGGAGGTCGTTGAGTACACCTGTGTACCTAATTACGTTAGTTGGAATAAGCAAAATAAGGGGTGTTGACAGTGTCAGACGGGAAGCTCGAGTTCCATGTTTAAAGTGTATTCACCTTGTTTTGTGTATATTCTTGGATGATTATAAATGTGAATGTTAATGGACGGAATGAATTTGTAAAATGCAACCATGTGACCTGCGTATGCTTGTGGTGTAACGTTTGCAAGTAATGGGAAAGAAACCGAGCAAGAAATGATTGTTTGTGTTAAAAAATAATACATAATGCATGCTCAGTTTTCTAATAATAAGGTTTTAAAAAATGAGGCGCAAAAGAAAAGTAGCAGGGAATAAGGAAACGTTAAAAACATTTTGGAAGAAGATAAAAGGCTGCGTTTATTTGGTCAGAAGAATAGCAATCAAAGAATGATCAAAGGTGAAATGATTTTTATATCAAGGATGACGACCGGAAGAAGACAGCCTTTTTTGGAAGGGATTAAAAGCAGTGAATGAGAATGGTTTGTGATAATGTGTGACCTGACGTCTAAAAAAAGGAGTATTGGCTCGTCATACTCAATGTGCGTGGGAGTAATTAAGGACAGGTGAGTCGTCTATCGAACTGTTCATTTTCAAAAATGACATTATTATTGTCTTTAATTTTTGGAAGAGACGTCTTTGACAGAAGATTCACTCGCCCTCAATTGCTCCAATGTAAATTTGATGTATGTGTAGTTAATATGTATATTAAGAATAATAGAATTTCTGTAATGCTGTGATTTCAAAGATGAGAAAAAAATGTTTCAAATGCGTAAATAATAATTTACTACATAATTGTCATTAAAATAGTTGTACGTAATATTATATGCATATATTCTGGGCTTATACCATGCCGGGGCCGAGCCGATATGTCTTTGTTATTAATTTTACTGATTATTGGCATGCTTAACCATTACATATAAATGAAATATATATATATTATATATACTTTTTGAAGTTTCGGCCCCTTTTTCATTTTTTTTCTGGTTTAAGCCCTGGATAGATTATACCCAGTATAAATGTATATGAAATAATGCAGTGTGATAAAGGAGATCTCGAGTTGTAAATAGGGGAAGCTGAGAACTGTGGAAAGGTCTGGATTACCAATCCCGAACGGTACTACGTAAAACGTATGGAGAGCAATAAATAAATGCGGGTATTCCCTGCGTGAATCCAGTGTTGTTAATCTCCGAGGTTATCTTTTTTTCCATATGACCATAGCACTTTTCATTTACCATTTCAAATTTGTTTCTTTACCGTATAAAATTTTTTGTGTGTACCTTTTGTAAAGCCGAGGAGTGATCTTAATGGAAACTCCATTAAGGTCTTTTTTGCATAATCAACACGAATAATTTGGCCACGGGACCGTGTCAAGCATCTGGTTGACCCTGACTTTGAGGAGGTCGTTGACTCCCAAAGCGTAGCATTATCATAAAAAAGTTCATTCCAAATTTTAACCTAAAATGTCTCTCTGACTTCCTCTTGCGTTTCTCTTGAGTTAACACTTAAAATAACTACAGCCATCTTAACAATTTACAAGCCCTTTTTCCAAAGCCTAAAGTGTACTTGTCAACTGTCGTTGGGAATGACTTGAGATTTTTTTTTTGGGCGCAGCGTCATTTTTTTTGAGTGTACGAGAGAGTTGTAGCATTAACGAGGCGTGAACACGGACTGCAACAAAAACAACAGGGAAGGAAAAGTAAAAATGTGAGAATTTTTGTAAACTTGCTGGGGGCTAAAAGCTACCCGAAGTTTCATTGGGCTTGCGAATGGCCTCTTTGCGTGGTTTCGTTACAAGAAAACATGTTTGCTTGTCCAAAATACTGGTGTACGGCGAATGCACTACATTGCCAGTCACTCATGAGAGCAAGAGTAGACTGACTCAGTGAGTCCCAAACAACTTGGATACGGTCAGCCTCCCCGACAACCATCATCGTCCATCCTTGGGGAGGATCACCAACGGGATCCACATTAAAAGCCTCTTCAAGAGCAACCCTAGCCATCTTCCTTTCCGCTTTGAGTGGATAATCTAATACCCTTTCTTAAAAATATGTTTAAAACAAAAAAGTAAAATGAATAAATAGACATGCAAATAAATAAATTTGCACACATGTACATGCGTTTTGATTTTTAAAACTAATACGTTTTTGTTTTTTAACATTGGCTTTTTAATTTTTTTCAACATTGTTTTTTTAAATTTAACATCAAACACATGTTTACTAAATAATCTCTTCAAATATCTCGAATTACCTACCGAAAAAATACAGATTTTAAGTAAGATACCAAAAGGCATACTCGCTGGCATTTTGACCAGCGTAACATAAAAAAGGACTTTTCAATGACCGCCTTAAGGGATATTTCCCAAAAATTCTACATTTGTATAATTACTGAAAAAACTTTTGACTTCCCAAAATGTGCCTGTAATGGTAATTGTACACGGTTATTGAGATCTCCAGCTGGTGCTTCCAATATTTTTCAAATTAAATCCGCGCTTAGAAAAATGATCACTAATCGTAAGAGGATCTTCCTCGTGTCAAATTGTCAAATCCTAAAATCAGTCAATCCATACTTAACTTCACGTTACAGGGTCAGCATTTCAGAAATTTTTCCCACCGAGTTAAAAGACTTAATTATACATTTTTATAATTTTGAATAAAAGAAGTTTATTGATAATTCATTGATGTAAATTAGTAATTTCTCCAAACATGTGAATTTTCTATAAATTTTCTAAGTTTGAATAATAATTTTTGTAATTATAATTCATGTGACCTGATGGCTGATAGTATTCATTTGGCTTCAAAAATCTATATGTTGGATCTATAGAAAAATAGAAAATGTATTTTCCGGCACTTGCTCTACTGATTAACAATCATTTAAATGTCACGTTATGAATGGTAGTTACTATACAAATCCCCCTCCGTGACCATTCCTTTGACAATGGACGGGTGAGGCTGAATGAGGAAATTAGTGTTAGCGAGTGTGAGGATGAAATCCGACTTTAATACCACCTAACCTACCACCCAAAGATTCTCTTTTTCTTAAACAAGTTTTGCACTTCCACTGCATTTTCTCATCCTTTAGTCAGTCTTCTTCTCAGTGTGCTCGGAGTTTCAGCTCTCAAATTCTTGCCTCTCATGCCTTCTTTTTCAAGTAAGGAACAGTAAGCATCTCTTCTATATTTTTTTTAAGTCAAAACATTTGAACACGCAAATTTTTTCTTGATTTTTATCCCCTTCTATAATCCTTGTCATTCCTGTCTTTATTCTCCCCCAAAAAATATATAGCCTGTATCGCCCGGAATTTCCAGGTTATATTCTGTGTTATTTGGTGTGTAAGTAAGTCTTCACATTTTTGAAACTGTCAACAAAATTTCCAAGTGTTGTGAGAAAGTGGTGCATCACACGGAACTTTTTTTATTTTATTTTGCAGTTTGACACGAAATACTCGGAATGTGCATTTCTTCATACAAAAATGCACGTTTTGAACTTTAATTAGTAAAGTTTTCCTGTGTCTTAATTATTTTTTCAGAACATTCGAATATGTGTGTCTCCTGGTGAGAAAAACTAATTGCAGAGGGCAGCGATTCGTTTGTAAACGTTTTTTTTGTGTGTTCAATGAACAAGCGGCTTCCAATTTAGTTTCCAAATAGACGTTTCTATGAAATAACTACGGAGTTCACGTTCCAATTAATATAATTAATTCACTGTAATCATCTTCGTTTTTCTCCGGGTATGACTTTGATTTCCTTCCTACAGGGAATTGTATTTACCTCCTGTGTGATCCGACCACAAACCGTGCCTTTTTGGGGCTCTTTGTTGTCCTTCCCTGTAGCTATTACCATTTTCAACTTACCCCAAATCGTTTAGGAAAACGACCATATAGACCAGTAACAATATCTATAATTTTATTTTATGTGTATATAATATTTACGCCGCTGTAAAATTTTTTAATGCAGGAACAATTGCACAAATATCATTTATACAGAATTTCATACCGCAGGGGATTTGTCGTAGGTCGTTATTTAAACTATCAAAATAATTTAAAAGCCATGATGCATTTTTTTTTAAAATTGTTAAATTGTTCTGAAATTGTTTTTTAAGTTGTTGTGACTACATTTTCGATTTTTTATGCATCTTTTCTGGCGGTGTAGTTAGCACGGGTAAATAGCCTGTTTATTCCTTATTGGGCAGATTAGAACGGTTTGGACTGAACAAATGATGATTATCCCCCCATTATAATTCGTTCCATATGCTTTATTATCTGGCCGAAAACAAAGCGGGCTTCCTTTTAGCCTTAACCCCTTCAGCATGTATTGTCCAAATACGAAGCTTAGGGACTTTCTCCGACCTTACATATGGTCTAGAAAATGTACGTGATAAAAACTGTCAGAGACTTCCTTAATTTGGATAATTGCTAATTTTGAAAACACTCACATTACTTTTGTGTCCTCAGCATAACAGTTTTTATTGCTACCCAATTTCATTCATGCTAATAGGAAGTGCTACTAATTATGCATGTAAAAAAAAGTGGCACTTGTAATGAGCGTGTGAGTAATTCAATTTTCTCCTCCTTGAGATGAGTGGGAGTAAAATGGTTTTATCAAAAATGAATCCCGTCCCTTGTTTGTCCTCAAAAAACTTGAATATTTATATAAATACACATTACATTTAGGGAGACAAAAAAAAAGTCATCAGGGGGAACGGATGTTGTAAAAATCCGGTAATGCCAGTATCGTAGCCCAACGCTTTCTGTACAGGTTTGAGAAATCTTGGTGAGAATTTGTGTACGGAGAGGAAAAATACATTAACATTGGCTATGTTCGCAAAAATTGATTACAGTTGAAGTCATAAACATTAAATGTATAGAAAGTGGAAAGCTCAAGTTTATAACCCCAATAATTTAATGTAGGTTTGTAGTGAAACAGGTTTTTCCCCTGATTTTTTTCCCTTCTCCTTCCTCTCATTCTCTCTCACTCATTCGTATTCACTCCTTGAATACTGCATTGCTTTGGATGCCCATGAGTTTTTTTAAAGGTTGGCAAAAGCGTAAAAAAGACTGTACTAATGATTCTTGTCTTCCTTCCTTTGGGATTTTTTTTTTTTTTGGTTTCCAACAGAAAATGCATCCGTTACTAAAGCTTTTACTGTGCAACTTCTTCGTAATATGTGCCCAAGGACAGCAGCCGCACTACTCTATTAATGGAGAAGGTACTAGCGCACAGTATAGGAGCAACTCCAACTTAGCACCTTCGCCCATGTCCTACATGACAACTAATAACTACCAAACCAACAATAATCACCATTTGACATCATCCTATTACCCTCCCTCCTCCTCATCCTCCTCCTATTCCTCTCCTTCCTCCTCCTCCCCTTCGAATCCTGGAACTTATCACAGTCCACCTCAATTATTGCCTTATAGTGCGAGTAGTCAGTCACCTGCGCCGTCGCAACAGTCAATTAATTATGGAACGTATAGTCATGATATCCAAACCAGCACCAGTCAAAATCTCCGGGCGTATGCACAACCCCCGCTTAATCTTCACCCAATCGGAGTCTCCCCGTACGGAGGACCACAACCAGATGGGTTCAGTGTATCTCAGCAACCTCAAATGCACCATCTCCAACCGACCCAGCATACCAATTACCCGTCCTCCCCACCCATGATGAACATGGCTCAGGCCGCCTCCGCCCCTCCCGGGATTAGCCCCCAACAAAATGCCCAGTTCTCTCATCGACAACTCAGTTTTATGGGCGGTTCTCAACCTCCCCCAAATGCCCGCTTCCCGGCGCATAGCACCAATAATCCCGCCTATAATACGGCCCCTACCATGACCTCCGTCAATAGTTTTGGACAACCCATTTCGGGGGGTCCTCCAGGTGGTGCAGTGAGCTCTCAACAGTTTATGAATCGGAGAGGACCTTTGGATAGCATGATTAGCAGGTAATTAATTCACTACTCAGTTTCTAGAATAAGATTAAAATCGTGGTCAAAGTCGTTTGAACGTGAAATCATCACAAAAGTCGTTTCTCCGATATTACCTTTAATAAGTCATTAATAACACATTTACCTTGGAGTCTTTAAGAAGTGTCATTATTTTTTTTAAATATACTAGGCTGGTTGGTTTGAGCTAAATTTTGAGCATTTGCGTTTTTTAAAATGCAGAATCTTCATTAATTAAGGGTATCAAAGAGTGTTTATTGAAGTAATGGGAACTTTTAATAGCGGTATAGTAATAAGAGTGTTAGAATAATAGTGGTTACTTTAGCGGTCTTGGTTGAGGGTAAATGGGAATTCAAGAAAATGTCAAACGGAAAAGAGTTGTGGATACAAAAAAAAGGAGGGTTCGAGATAATCGAATTAAATGAAGACGAAAATACAGGATAAAAATGTAGGAGAGGACAATTAAAATTTAAGGGCAATAAATTCCCTAGTGGACATAATTTAGATTAGATCAGAATTGGAAAATAACACAATTTAATTTGTAGAGAGAAGGTTTTGGGCAAAGCAAAGTAAGTGTTTAGCGACAAACCTTCCCATCTTTTAGCCCGCATTAACACAAATCAATTCCAGTGTCCAAAAATAAATATGTCTGTATTTATGCCTAGTATAATTTCCCGGATACAGATAAATTTAAAGTTATTAATTTTTTTTAATTGAATTTAATCTTCATTTCCTGGGAAGCAATTGAGCCCATTACATAATTTAGGATGAGTCCTTTTCTGGAAATCTTGAGGTCTAATTTCGATAATAATGTAAAGGTGCAGGGAAAAGTAGAACCTCGAGCCCTGACTTATACATAGGTACATGCTGCCCTTATTACCAGTAGGTTTCGAAACAATTTTGGAAGAATGTTGGAATGTGATTTTTTTTAGTGGTGATTAATAAGTTGCTGCCTTACTACATACATACATGACATTGAGATTGGGGCAGCCTATTTTGTATTCACTAAAACTGCATACTGCATTGACTTGTTTCGTGTTCTCTTGAGATAAACAAGTACAACAAAAGATCTCCTTTTTGCAACCATGCAAGTTTCACTGCTACTGCTTTTTTTCGAGTTGAGAGAAACAAAAGCAGGACAATTAAAGATTGGAGGAAAACAGTGGAGCGAGAAAGACAAAGAGAAAAGGGAGATGGGCAGAGAAAATTTCAAAAAAAAAACAAGACATAAGATGAGGAGAGAGGGATACGTGTGTACAAAAGAGAGAGCGGGTGGCTGAAGGGGGAAATTTGGGCAAAATTGGAGATTTAATGATCGTGAGATCATAAACGTAAAGACGACAAGAATAACTGAGGAAGAGAGAGAGAGAGAGAGAGGGAGAAATGGGAAAGAGATGAAAGACAGAGAGAGATGAAAACATAAGAGAGACAGGAAGAGGAACTTTAGCGAGAAGAAATAAAAGAAAAAGAGAAGAGGAGGGGAAATAAGAGAGATTGAGAGAAGAGAGATTAAGAGTAAAAAATAAGAGACACGGAGAGGAGAGAGACTCAGAGAAAAAGAAGAGTGATATGAAAGAAATGATTGAGATTGGTAGAGAAAAACCGCAGAAAGGGAGAAAGTGCAGGAGTGAAGCAGGAAACTGAGCGACGGCAAAAGCAGGCGGAAACAATGAGGAAAAAATACGGACAAATAATAGGAGCATGAGAACATTAAAACAGCTAAAGGTAGACGATTACAGAAATAAAAAAAGAGCTAAACAATTAGACTAGGTGAGAAAAGGATAGGGTAAAAAATAAGATTAAACAGAGAATTAAACAAGAGTAAATAAATCAAATTAAACAGATACAGGGCAGGGAGTCAAGCGGTGAGAGCTTACAAATACTGCTTTGAACTGCAGAGAGAAAGAGTTGGAGAAATGACTAGGAGCAATGGGGTAAAGACACCCTTTAGAGATCCCTTTTAGAGATGACAAGCCAAAAAAATCCGAATCTGTTAATGCAAGTAATTTCCCCGTGAATTACGTGCATAAATACAGATGGATTTTTTTACTTATCTTTGTGCAAGAGAAAATGGACTACACATATCTTGAACCGCAGTTGAAACAATTAAATACGAAAAACAAATGTTATTGAATGGCGTCAGTCTTAGTGAATAATTGTTACATAGGTCTTCCTCGAATTTATTCAAGAATAAAAATAAAGAATTGAAGACCATCACACTCTTGTCCTACTCGACCTCGATCCATTCTTAAAATAGAATTCTCACCATTGCACTAGCACTATTTTTAATTTAGTTGACTCCATAAAAAAATCTTGTTAATTAGATTGTGAACTGACTGTTGCAGTACAAAGTGCATAGCATAGCATTAAGATATGATATCAGATGGGAGAAGAGGTAATAATATTTTTTTTATGATTATGACCCAAGTCATTAAGTACTAAAACGAAAATTGTGTGCAGTTCCCTGTGACATGTTGGCCCACGTAAGAGATTATGTCAGTAGGGGAAATAAAACTTTTATGAGCTTCACCCTCTGCCTTTTCACATTTCTTTGCCTGCCTCATCCTGAAGGTAAAAATCAAAGCCATTTGACTGTGTTTATTAATAATCTCCCTGTAAATTAATAAACAAAACGGGGCTGTACAATGCTCAGATTTGACTGTACAAATTTCGATCCGACTGAATCGTACAGAATTTTTATGACAAAAAAAAAACAAAAATATAAACTACAAAAAAAAGGCTGTCACGTGGAGAAACTTCTTTTGTGTGATTGAACAAAAAGGTCAAGTTCGCTCAAGTACCAGAGTAAATTATGGGGTTGATTTTGATGCAAAAAAATGAATGACTCCTTCGCACCACAAAGCTTCCCTCACGGACTCTTCATTTTGGAAGTTGGAATGATAAAAACAACTCGAAAGTGTCGAGACAAAATCAAGTATCATTCAGCTACTGGTTCTAGTGATGGCTATAAAGTGACAAATGACAGTGCAAGAATGATTTGATATGAAAGCATTCCTCAGGTGACACGACTTTTTTTTTGGCGGGGGGGGGGAAGATAATTGACGGAGATTTGGAGGGAAATAATGGGAAAAGTGAGACTTGTGTCCCTATATAATGGTCTTATTTTTCTATTTCAATATTTTTCGATGGCGGATGTCAATGCCGCCATAAGAGGAGCAATAAGAGGTGCATATATATATTTATATAGTTGAACATCAAAGTAATTGGCAGCCTCTATACATCACGTTTTTGTCTCAACCTCTCTCTCCTCTCCCTCCCCTCTCATCAAGAAATAAGTGCGTATAGTGAACTAGTTCCACTTTACACACTGTCCTACAACAACCACAATCACATACAAGTACAACTTACCACTAGCGGTATAATAATTATTCTGCAGACACCATATCACTTGTGAAGTAGACGAGAAAAAGAAATACGTCCTTCGGACATGCATTGTGCAAACTGGTTTTTTTTACAGTTAAACTCGTACTACTTCTGCATTTTACAAATGTTTTTCTTTCTTTCTCTCTCTCTCTTCCTTTTCCCTTTTAAATCTTCAGGTTTGAAACTAGCAAGTAACTAGATTGAAAGGAGGCCTGTGTTACTGTGTATCACACACTGGTTATGCTTTTTTTTTCTCCAAAGAAGTACAGCACCAACCACCTTGATTCTTTTCGGCTTACAAAAGGGAAAATACGTCAAAAATATATACTCTTCCCCCTTTGCAAAAAAAAAAGTTAGATCCAATACAGCTTGAAGGCAAGGGGAATAAGCATTTAACTATGAATAAATGAAAATGTAAACCTATGAAGTTTTTATACAATTTTTTTTAAAAAGAGGAACGAGTAATTATGCATGTAAGAGGAGAAACCGGATAAAAATCTTGAGTGGGTATTCAGATAAGCAGAGGAAAGAACGTGTTGAAAGAGCCAAAACAAAAAAAAATCATCATTGGTGTTACTAAGGCTTGGACCCTGATCAAGCTTGTCCCATAAGGGAAATTTTTTGCAATATGAGCTCATTCATGAGAGGGATGCACCTTATTGATTATTCAAAAAAAAATCTATGTTTTCAATAAATTCTCAAAGAAGATTCAATATTATTTAAACGGATCTTATAAATCACTGATGCAAATAGCGCAAGGGAAAAGTAAATAAGCAGAGAATATATTAATGGGGGAAAATAACAAAAATTGTGCTAAAGGGGTGGATTTGAATATTTTATTTAACATTAAAATTGAATATTAAAATTAAGTAAGATTTATGAGAACACCAATTGCAATGAAAGGGTTTGTAAATAAATGATGATCTCTGTAGGTTGGTCATAGGTTATTTGTACACAAATTTACTCATTTTGTGGAACAAATTTGTGAGCATTCAGATTAATCCAGAATTATCGAAGGTGTTGCGAAAAACAAAAAAATAAAAGTCGTCCCTGAAAGGTATTTTCAATTAAAAACATGTTCTCCCCTCATCAGGTTTGTGGCAGTAGCAAAACGTTACAGTCTGAAACCTCGCCAAAATGCATTTTTTGTAATCCTTCCATTTCAATGCTCAGCTGTCAGCGGCATGATTTTTTGAACGTGTTGAATGAGAAGCTTGGTCTCAATTAGGTGAAACTGAGACGAGGGCTGAAATTGTAATACTAATACTTGACCTTAATCAATCACTGACCGTTTCAGAATAATTTCTCTATTTTTGAGAAGAAAAACAACCCAAAAAAATCGACTTGCCTGAGCTTTCACCACATTTTAATGGTAGTTGTCCGATTAATTGGTAACTCAAATCTTGGAACTTAAATTAAACCAAGCTTTGAGCCATCTCGGAGCTGCTGGAGCTCATCACCAAAACGTTGTAATTATATACCAATTTTTTTGTAGAGCTCTCCGTCAGTTATTTTTGATGAAAATATCGATATCAAGTTATAAAATATCGTAGTATAATGAATTAATTTGCAATAAGTAAATGCCACTGCTCCAGAAAATCTCTATTTTTGAATTAATTTAATTAACTACATTTTTATTTAAAATCTGGAGGAGACTTCTGGGACATCTCTCCCGTCTCCTCGGGAATTTCTGTAGGCACCATTGCGCCATTCTGCACGCTTTTTCAGGTCTTTCCGAAACATCCTTTCCAATGGCATTGTCTATTTATGAAATATCACTCCTTTAATTATGGTGTGATACTGCTAATAATATACATACAAAGAAAGTTGGCGCACGAAAACATACAGAGTGTATCGGCCATGCGGCTCATTTCATTTGTTCGTATGTAGTTACGATTGTTACAATGAAGACACTTATAAAATTCGTTACAGCTAATTCTCATATAGTTATAAGATTAAAGGGTTAAAAATGAAGACAACATGAATAAGCTCGCAAAATTAAATTTTGCCACAATAACCTCCAATTGAATGCAGGGACTTAAAAAGACAAACATTTGAGTTAATAATTGAAATTGACTTGGTGCAAACAGCCTGACCCATTCAAGAGTAATTAATTTAAAAATTTTAGCAAGATATTTTCTAAAAATTTGAATCTTCCATGATTTTAAAGTTTTAGCAAAATATTCTCTAAATTTAACTGTAATCTTATTACAATTTTAGCAAGAAATTTTCTAAATTTAATTTTAATCCTCTTATTTTATTTTATTTTAATCTGACATGATTTAAAAATTTTAGCAAGATATTTATCTGCTCATGAAATCGTGCCGTTAGAGAAAATGGAGTAAAAAAAGAATATTAATTAATCAAGACCCATTAAAATTATAATATAGTTTAATAAATATATCAATATTTACTCAATTTTGCTAAAATGTTGGAATTTTCTTGAAAATGGACTAAAATTGGGCTATTGTGTAGTTCAAGTGTTGATATAGACAAAAAAAAGTTAATGTAAAATGGGTATTTCAGGCAAGCTGAATACTGTTATTAGAAGGAAAATTCTGTTATAATGAGAGAAATGTGGCCTAGGGAAGGAAAAACCCTGCTGATATAGCTAAATGCTGTTACAGCAAGTGCTGTTATGGAAAGAGACATTTACATGATAAAGCTCTCGAGGGGATCCCAGGATGCTGCTATAGTAAGATTGCTTTTGCAGAGAGCTGTTATAATGAGAGTTGGCTACATTGTTTTAAAAATGAATCATCTTAATTTTATTTTAATCCCAACTATTATTGACTATTGTTCTTTTCTGCGGGTTCTTTTCAGAGCGAAGGAATGGATGCCGAGTTTGAAGAAGTCTCGAGGGAAACATGGATCTGGGGGGTCCTACTCCGCCGGGATGGGTGACATGAGTCGTCTTCCGAAGCCTCCCAAGTACCCCCTGTACGACATGGGGGACATGGGCATGGCCACACCACCCCCACCACCCCTCATGTCACCCATGGCTCAGATGCCCACGAACCTATTTAACACTTTCGCTGCACCCCCCTCGGGGACGAGTGGCCCAAGTGGGTCCTCCCACCCCCGCGGAGGACGACCTTCCCCTCCGCCCCCACCCAGCTCTCTTCCTCCTCGACGAGGGAAAGGGAAAGGGAACAAGCGGAGGAGGAACCGACCCGCCCCTCCTCATCCTTCCATCGCCACCTCACCCAAATACAGGGACAACAAGAGACAAAGGCCAAGGCCCCGAAATCCTCCTCCAAAGAGTCAAAGGAATACTTACACCAATAAAATCCCGGCCAATGACGGATTCGACCATCCCATGGCCAGCAATGTGGCTCCGGTGAATAGCCCTCCTCTAGGTCGACCCCTTGGCTATGATGAGTACATGAAACGTCCCACACACAGTTTCACGGATGACCCCTGGAATTTTGATCCTAATGCTCAGAATTACAACGAAGGCATGAACACTCATGCTATGAAGTACAATTATGATCCATTAGGTAAATCACACAAAGTCTCTATTACTCTTTCATGCTCTACAAGATGGACTCACTTTATTCATTCACACAATTTGCGCCAGATCAAATCTGCGGGATTTTAAAAATCCCTTCAGCCGCTCTCCACCATTACACATGGTGAATTTTTTTTGTAAAAGCCCATGTTTCTACCATTCATTTTGAAGCTCATTTTTAATGTACGTTTCCGTCTATCCAACCAAGATTATGGATGCTAACCTCAAATTTGGTTAACTCTAATTTTTAGACAAATTTCCCGTGTTATTTAAATGAAATGAAACGCAATGGTGTATGGAGCCATTTAATAGCACACATCCCCCAAATTTTTCATTGCCGATTCAGGAGCAAGAAATTTGTTCATTTAAAAATTAACAAATTAAAATTTAATAATTTAAAAAAATATCGTTACATTTACCAATAAGGCAAGATTCACCACAGGATTTTTTGAATGCACACAACGCTCTTTCAGAATTATTACCATTCAAATTCGTGGCCATACAAACGCGGTAATGCTGCATTTGCACGACTCGAATCCATAGTTTAAAATTTTGCAAATATGATGTACGTCGTGTTTCTCCCTTTTTGTGTGAACCAAATGTATTAAATTTTAATTTCTCCTTTCCCCTTCCTTGCAGGAACGAACACGTTGGACACGTCGGTTCAGTCACATTTGGACATCAATAAAATGAGCTACCCGGGTGACTCCATGCACATGGATCCCGCCATGAAGGACTCACCAAAGCCCATCAGCAGCCAGTTGGGCGGTTGGGACACGTACTCGAGACAGCCTGGAAATAGCAACAGTAATCACCAACAGTCCAGTCACAGTAACAATAATCACAACAAATACTCGCAACCCAATTCCAATTCCTTCAACAATCGCTACCAGCCCCAGCACGATGATCAGCGTCACGACGGGGGCGCTCACATCGCCTTCGACGACATGATGCCCTCGACGACGATGAGGAACAGTTTCAGTCATTACGACCCCACAACTGAGGCCAGTATAGTCAAATCGGAGACTCTGAGTCCCATCACGCTCATTAGTAGCGGGGATGGAGCCATTGAATTCGACATTGACTCCACGCTCAAGGGAAGTGCGAGCAATAATTATGACGAGTACAAACTCTCGGATCACTACAGTCCGGTGGGGGAGAGTCATCTGGCGGCTCAACATCATCCAAATAATTATGATCAATATTCCTCCAGTCAGCACACGAACCATTACAATTCTTACCTCTCCAATCCCGAGTATGGCTCTCGACACACGAGAGACAATACCCGGATTTCCCCTCACCTCCATAGGAGTGGCAAGAAAGATAGTCCTCATAGTTCCATGAAGGAAGCCATGGGCGTATTTCATGACTTCATCGGAGATCCCAATCCAGGGTTAGGCAAAGCTAGAGCTAGACATTCCCTCTATGCAGCTCTCATGAGCTAAAAGATGAATCAACCAATTTATACATTTTTATTGTTGTTATCCCATTGTTATTGTTATTAATTTTATTATTTAATTCCGTCGCACTCATCCTCCTCGACACACCAAATGCACGTCTATTTTATTATGTAATTTGTACGGTTTTTTTAAATGAATGAGTGTGACTTATATTATTTTTTTGATAACGTCCGTGTTTTTCCTTGTTTAATTTAAAATTTTTATTTTTTTTGTTGATGCTCTCTCAAGTTTTTGGTCTATTGTTTGTGCAATATTTGTTCTTTTTTAAATAATGACTTAATAATTATTTTTTTTATTACGCTCTCGTTGTGTAGATAACTATGAAGTCGTAATCCTGGCTGCGTTATGATTTTTTTTGGATACATCATATTATGTATTTTTTATACTTTTTCATCATGTTTGTTTTTTTGTTAACTATTTCATACATTTGCAATGTACGTGTATTTTTTATGGGACAAATTGTCCAGGACAATCGTGATTTGACTTGTAATAAATTCTTACTCTTTCTGCTACATTAAACGTCGTTGTGTACAGCCACATTTGTAACTTTCACCTACCGGTCTTCTTCGCCTTAAGGCATTTCATTGCCATACTTCTGTCAAATATGTGCGTCTAAATTTGATAAAATATGAATAGTGTGAGAACGTTTCCGTGGTATTTGAAATTTGCCATGCAAATTGCTTTTATAGTATTGTGGTTTACATTGGGGTTTAAAAACATAACTCAAATTTATTAAAAAATCTGAGGAATCATGGACGGGACAAGATGGTACTATTATTCATAGATCCGCAATAAAATTTGCTATATAAGATGATGTTTCTACTTTTCTCTACGTAGCCGAGCTATTCTATGCAGCAAGTTTGGGCGTGCTAAAGCACACAAAATAATTAATAAGTTGTCAGCAAGTGTGAATAAAGCTAAACCACACACTAACGGTCACACTCCGTTAACAAAATTGTTTAATTGTTCTCCACACTACACCAAACGCAGCGCACGGAAACATTTTAAAATGAAAAATCACCACTCCACTTATATTCATGGGACAAATTGTGGCTTCTTTTGCACCGTGTAGAAATGCGTATTAAATTCCCTTCTTTCGAGGTGTCTTCGCCTTCAAATTGGAAAATTATTCCCATTGCTATTTATTCTGCATTAAAAAAATATTTTTTGTGATTTTCTTAAAATAATGCCTACAACCACTAACGGCATGGACAAAATATCCAGTGGAGTACATGTGTATGTGTACATTTTACGAAAAAATCTGCATTTTGAAGCATTTTGAACCGCTTTGTAACTACACCCTTCAAATGAAGTCTACAGGGCCACACCAGCCTAAGAAAGGAAGGGCAAAAAACTGCGGCGGGTGCAAACTTTTCAGAATATTTTATGGTTAAATTCCAATGCCAAATTAAAACGTAAATATCCCCACCATTCTGCTTTTCATTCTTGCAACACTGCACTTTTGCGAGATATCGTGCTTCTACACTATCGCGGCACTGGTACTACTCAACTTGTACATACGTCAACTTGTGTACACATCTTTGTCCTCCGGGACACCCAACATATTCTAATTGCCTATTAATGACAAATAGGAAAGTTGAAATTGGCAGTAATGAGCAATCGATCCACGCCTAATGGCTATGATAAGTACCAAAATATTTTATCGCTAAAAGTAAAACTTTTGCCGAAAGTTCCTTTCGTATCAGTGAGGCTTTATTTACGAAGAAGTTGGTGTTAGATGCCTCTATAATTTAAGATTGTGACAAAGCTCGTCCCTTTCATAATTATAGCTACTGCCACGTTGGTGTTTTTTAACGTCCGTGAATGCCAAGGTATAGAGTTTACAGTTTACTGAATTCACAGGTTGCTTGCGTGTGCTACAAGTGGTGGAAAATGCAATATTTTTTTTGTGCACAGCAATTAAGGGAGGTTCGCCGACAACCGTCGAGAAATATCCCTGGCAAGTAATCGTCTTAACGTACGCATTTGGATGTTTCAATACCAACGAGTCGAATATGTGGGCAAATACGTCTGAGGAAATCCAATTCCGACTGGATGTATTTCCCTGCGGCAGTGGGCACTATCATCAATCCCAACTGGATACTAACTTCCGCGTGGGGAGGTTTTTGGCACAAAGGGGAAGATACTGGAACTGAGAACCCCGTAAGCCAATCCAGGAAAAACATCTAGGTTGTGGCTGGTATACTTCGACCCAATATCAGTGACGACGACGAGCAATGGGTGGACATTGATTAATATGATTAATCAATTTCCGGCTGTTATGTATGCATGCATACATAACAATATATTTGTTCTATTTTTTACTTTATGACACATTTTTTTATTGTTTGTCTCTGCCCCCTCCAAAAATCTTTCTCTTCTTCTGTCCTTGTATTTTTCTTCTTTTTTATCCTTCCTTGCAAAATGGTTTTTTAACCCAAAAAAACTATCCTCATCCTCCCGCCCCCGCTCACCTACACATGTCATATGTACATTCACATATACATACTGAAAGGATTGTGACAATATATCAGCCATACTCAATTTGCTTTAAAGTGCCCAAAGACGGACAACGTCCGAAACGTCGCACGGTTTTTAAATTAAATTTAATTGGCTTTTTGTGCTCCCCAGTGACAAAATTTACTACAAATTAACGGTGAGTTTCCTTCCATTTATCCTGTGATGAATATCATTGCCATCCATACATGCTTCCCAATGAACAAAAATAATACCCAAATATACATACATGTTTTTCAAAGAAAATTTGGTTAATAGAAGCGGATGATGGTGGTTGACTTACATTAGTGGATGGAAATATTGTATATATTGCAACTGTTGGTTGACCACAAACGTTTGCGCAAAACCCATATCCCACGTGCTGAAAAACATATCGTCCTTTTGAAACTGAAAACCCCTCTAGAATACAATGACAAGGTGCAGCCTGTGGAGCTCGTCGACCGGGACTGGTATGGGACTTCAGGTGAGAATCCGAGGTTCCTTTCCAGTTTAGAGACTAATTTATGATATAATCTGTTGAGTTCATACTCCAGAAGTGAAGCATGCTTCAATCATGATTCATCATACTTTTTTTCGATTTGACCTAGGTCATTTATACTTTTATTTTCCTTCTTTTCATTTTTGCTTCACTCGTGCTTCACTCAAAGTTGAAACTGTTTCAACTTTGAAGTGAATCAAAAATTTGCTTTGCTTTTGCTTTACTTCAGTAAGTATAAATGCAAAGTGAATCAAGTGACAAGCACGTTATGACTCAAGCATGATCGCGTCATGCTTGCGTTAAAATTTTGGTGTATAAATGACCCGTGTCCATGGTAACGCATCATGCTTTAATCATGCTTGCGTTATTCCAAGGAGTATAAACTCAGCATGAGCAATCTACGTACTTTACATAATATACCCCTCCATATTGGTGGTGGAGATTAGTTCTTTAGATTCGAGGGAATAAGTATAAATTTACTGACCCAATAATTCCCATAATAGTCTCAGACCTCAGACTAATTAAATTAATTAGCTGTATTTTTCTGAGTCATGTATAGGAACAGGTTGGATGGCTGGCTGGGGATTCAAAGCTTTTCTTTTTAGAGTGGATGTACCCAGACCGATGAACGTGTGGGGCTACCCAATGAAGGAATTGTAAGAGCTACAAGTCACCATGATGGATTAGGGAAAGTGTAAAATATGGCCAGAATTTTCACTCTTCCTGCCGTACAGTGACGATATGTTCTGCGGTGATGCTCCCGAGTCCCAAACAATTAGTCCTTGCTGGAATGATAGAGGGGCTGGCTTTTTCATGGAGCAGGAAGGAAGAATGGTTCAAGTTGGAATTCTTGAGTCCGGTGTTTGCAAATTGTTTTCAAGCCCAGATGAAAAAACGCAGATCAACAAATTCATACGCGTTGCACAGACTCCTGCGTTCCCACTTGAACGATTTGAAGGACTTGGTCCAGCGTCAACTGAGGGCTTGCGCTCAAGAGCAGCGCTATGACTCCTGACACGTGCGCGGCGGACATGAACGTACCTGACTTTACGATGTACTCATCGTCCCCTTTATTGCTGGCGGACAAGACATCCACTCCAGGGGCGTCAAGGGTTGGAGCGACTATTACTTCTCCGTATGGGCCACGACTGCTGAATGCGGTCACTGTTTTGGAAATGTCAACTGCCGACTAAAATGACTCTAGGATGGTTTCCGCTGATTGTACGGCACTTCGGTCCGGAATCCCCAGCACTGAAAACCGTGATTATTCCTGCACTGATCCATAATCTGCATCATTTTTTCGATTTCCTGTGACCCGTAGAATCCCCAGCTGTTGGTCACGGTCCGCGGGGATAAATCGCACCTCGGATTATTCCCAGTGGGGTCGGTCGGACACAAGATATATTGACCACATAACAAAATCGCTTGTAGCGGACAGCGCTCTTTACAAGCCCGACAGGACATCCAGGTGGCGTCTGGAGCCACACATATCCATATTACTCCGGCGGTAGTGGCTAAACTGGAGCTTCCATGGCCATGTTCGTCCACTGGTTGCATAGTCCCTTGAATTGCATCAAACCACCTATTTTCGGATAATCTCGATTGAAGAGTGACATAAGTTCCGCGAACGCCTGAAAAAAAAAAAGGTTGCATGTGTTGAGTGAAATTGATATACTTGTGGTAATATTTAATTTATTAATACCCATTGGAAAGTCTGAACGTGCTTTAATGATCAAAATGTCTAAGTAATAAGCACCTGTATCAATTGTCGCCACTGTAACATTTTGCCCACGATAGCCTTGGTCCCACAATTCAGGCCCGGATTGTTAGAATGACGTTTAGGAAAAGGTGCCTTTTGTATAGATTTGGATAATTTGTTTTGATTAAATAGAGATGTTTCGGAGTAGAAATCTGGTTTTACTGAAAATTGAAGATTTTCCGTGGTCTATTACCTTAATTGCAATGAAGTAGAATGACGGGGCAAATAATTTATACACATTATTATACAATATTATTAACTGCTTCCATATTTGTGTGCTGACACCAAATCGGTGGAATAAAACCGCTAGCAGAATAGGGGGAGCGGCAGACTTCAAGTATTTTAATATTACGACGCTTTAAAAAATGTAGCCCCTAAAAAGCGTGCAAAATGGCCCCTAGATTGACATTAAAAAAATATATAAGCGTCGACATTGCGAAGGTAAATACGGATGAGCTAAGATAAGGAAAGTCCAGTCCAGTGGAAGAAATGTTTTAAATTGCTTCAAAATGATTACTGATATGACTTTTCTTGTTTTATTTCATTGCTGCATCTGTATAGGGACTCAAAAAAAAAACTCTTGGTAGGCATTTCATGAGGACAGCAATAGCAAAAAAAACGTTCCCTTACAGTCTTTTTGACGCTTATAGTAACAGAATTTAAAAATTTTGAGATCAACAGAAATTATTTTATCACACTAACCGTCATTATGTAGTGTATTTTGACTCATAAGAAACAACTTCTTTTAATTCGATTTTGTCTCAGGACCCCTTAGGAGACAGAATCAAAAAATATATTTGGTTAAAAATTCTGATTTTGGAACTTGACGGAGGAAAATCGCCATAAATTAAACCAATCTTTGACGGATCTGAATGAAAAAATATTCGTAGAGGGAGGGATTAAACTGCTTCTGGAGAAGTTTGTCCAACTCTTGAAGACCGAATATGTAGTTGATGTCCTGTTCGCAAGTAATTCCGTTGACGAAGCCACCAGGCATTATTTTGATAGTAAATAGTAACCAATGAATACATTTACCACAATTTCCATATATGCACATATGCGTGTGAAAATATCACGTCTTTTTTTTAATTCATCTTGGGCCTCTCATTCTTGTTGGCATGCTCCTGGGATGGGAATAACTAATCCCCCTCAGATCCCTGATTCATAAATGATGCTCTGACCGGGCAGGTATCCAAAATATACCGGGTGGAAGGAGTAAACGTGACATCAGCGTGGTGTAGCTTGAAGGAAGTAACAAAAAAGGTGATACTGTAAAAACACCCACCACTCTCGTGGTCAGCCTGTAATTCACCCACTCGCAAATTCCACCATAAAAAATGTGGTTATCAAAAAGAGAATCAAAGACTTTCCCATACTATGTACTAATAAAGCGCAAGCGTCGCTTTCACTCTCTCGATCTTTCCACTCAAATTTTTAATTTCAACAAAAAAAAGTGGTTGAGAGGTCGAGACACCCACACAAGGATTTTTACTTCCCCCATGCATCTGACTTGTTTTTTTTTTGTGCCAGCTGATTTTTTGTTGAAACATGTATGCGTAAGAGCAATTTGTGATTCCTATATACCTAATGTATGAGTGTGCAAGGGAATGCGTGGGATAGCTAAAACGTTTCTCACGTTATACTACAACCTGAACTAGAACTTCGTCATCCAATGTGACACTTGTCTTCGGAAGGCTTTTTACTATTGTAACTTCTTAGAATTAGTTTTTTTTCGACTTGACGCAAAAATACAGTCATACCTAGCCCATAAGACCATTCTTACCTGCCTACACCCTACACTGCACATGCGACACAGCCAAAAGAGCGAATGCTAAAATCCCCGAAGACCTTCCAAGTTATCGTAACGCAATTGCAGCTGGGTCACGCAACGACACAGGTTGATCACTATAAAAGGCAACGCGCTCAAGTTTTTATAACTTCAGGTATTTTTAGCGCAGTCCAGAGCCGTACCTTTTTGTGACACCAAACAGGGATTGCACAATTGCTACCACTCATTTATGTAGACCTCTTCGATCAAAGGTTATATCGCAGAAAGATCATCAAAATTTTCTATGTTAGCCTACCTGAGGAAGCTCTTCCGGGGCACATTCTACATTTCCGTGCCCACACAAACTTATCGTTTTACAGCCGTACTAGATAAAGTCAGGCCCAGTTTATTGCTTTATCAATAGTGAATCAATTTTTGCTTGCCCATTTTCGACAGCATTCTGGCGAAGCATGAAGATAACGATGATTAAAAACCCATATCGAGCGGATCTATTTTGTAAGTGCGAGACGATTCAACTCATCTTTGATTGTAGCGACTGCCCGACCGTCCATGAAAAGACTTAACGTACAGAAATTGAGAAATGAGATCATAACTCTATCACTAACACGACTCTATGATCGGTGACCACTATAACTAGCACCAGATAGGATTTTTGCGTGTGTGAACTCATTTCTGTATGCTGAATGCATGCTAAAATCATGCGCTACTGAGTTTGAATTTTCGCGCTCGTAAAATTCGAAATTTGCCTGCATTCA
>JAQGBT010001297.1:0-33764 GCA_034698585.1 Disparrhopalites patrizii
TAAATTAAAGTTTAAATTAAAGTTTAAATTAAAGTTTAAATTAAAGTTTAAATTAAAGTTTAAATTAAAGTTTAAATTAAAGTTTAAATATTATGACGTGTGAAGCATTATTTTAATAAATCGTTTGAAACGGTGTTTTTAAACCAGTGGGTAGGACAGCACGAGAAATAATCGTTTTTCGAAAATTAATAGCATTAAATATTAAATACTATTGTTGGCATTCTTCTTTCAACCCCGTCATACTTCATCCTTACAAAAGCGTTCGCTGGCCCACTTTAAAATCTTCCAAATATCCTTCCAACAATGGCGCATGGAGATCTAAACGGCAGTAAGTTTTTTTTAGCTACACTGGTTTCAGATTGATAGAAATTTAATTAAATCCATTAAAAGTGAAAAAATGCTATGTATTTCAAATCCACCATTTCTGGGTTGTTATTCCATATGTCATGCTATTTTGCTTTCCATGACCCTCGTCCTCAATGTCACCATGTCCTGATTTTTTCTTGGAATCTTTCGTAGTGAATTTCGGTCAGTTTTCCTCCGATGCCAATCTCTTCCGCTTTGACATACCCAATAATGAGTGCGCTGCAAGTCCTGATGCCGTGGGTGAAGTTGGCCTGATAAATGTGGAGCTGGTTCCAATCATCACCGTGGGCAAAACTGAGGTCATCGATCTTCTCTCGGATCCCATCGAGGAAATGGAATCCTTCGCTGACCTGGGTGAGGAAAAGGAAGAAACGTTTGGTAAGTGCAAAAATGAGGTTTGCACTCATTTGCAAAATTAAATGGTAAATTAGTATTATGATTGATAAAAAGAAAATCATCGAACCCTTCCAACATTATTTATGACACTCCGCGGGAAGGGAACATCTTGAAACATGGCTTAATTTCAACCCATGTGAACATCTTGAAGATAGATATCCGGAAAATCTAAAAAACCAAAATTAAATAAAATACTGAACGTTTGCATAACTTAAATATTAACTGTCGTATTTATTATGGCTAGTCACTAGTCGCCATAAACGAAAACGACTGAACCAAAGCTTTTTTTGCAGAACCACGATGCTGATAACTGATACATTGCTTTAATTATTAAACAGATTATGTCATTGGTGTGTAGTAATCCGCAACATTAGGAGAAACCATTAGATAATAATATTTTGATGGCAATACCGAAATGTATTTTTCTGATCCAGGTACACAAGAAGCATCGTCCGTGTGCACTGACCCCAATGACCTGAGCAGCACCTCCTCCATGGGATCCTGCAGTCAACGGGAAGATTCGGCGGAAGTCAGCGATCCCAGCTCCGTCTCGACCAAATCAGTCAAATGCAGACGGAAACGGCAGGTCAGAAATTGTGTACAGCAAGTCTGGAACCGGATGTTGTTTTTAAAATTAAAATGTATATATGATTATATCAATGACTCTGAATTCAAAATTATCCACTAAAATTTGTTCACAAAGCTTTGTTATATCGGTATAACAAAACCTTGCGAATTGCGAACATTACTTTGCGCTTGCAAAAGCTTCTTTTATGGTCGAAAATCCCTTCTTATTTTTAATTAACGCAGCTTAAAAAATGTCATTGCAGTAGTTAGCCTTATTTACTAGCTTCTTCCTACTTGAGAATAGCCTTTAAATGCATAAAATGGCGTTTTACAGTCGAACCTCTCTATAACGGTTCCTCTTAAATCAGCATAAGTATTTTCCCCGTTATAGAGAACAGAAATTTCTATGCTAACAATTGGAGAAAGTTTTTGAGGGAAGCATTTTCAGCCACCGGTAAAGGAAACCGTTATAAGGGAGCCCGTTATAGAGAGGTTCGACTGTATAGGAACTTTGGATTAGACCTGAGTGCAATCTGCAAAAGATTTAACATCATATCTTATTCGTATACCTCCAGTAATAATCATATGTACAAATTAATTATGATTTATGATGAACTATTATTACTTATTACAGTATTTTATTGTACTTATTTTATTTCTTATTATTATTATGTTAAAAGTTTCATTTTAAAATATAACTTGCTTAATAATCCATAATAAATATTTAGTTTGTCCCCGACGAGCTCAAGAACGATACTTACCGGGAGAAACGTCGACGGAATAACGAATCTGCGAAAAGGAGCCGAGCTAAAAAGCGGGAACTCCAGAAGAAATCCCGCTTAGAAAGCCTGGTCAAAACCGGTTCCGACCTCCATAGCCGTTGGATGAGCCTGCGAATTGAGGAAGAGAAGCTTAAGTGCGATGCCATCCTACAAGGCATCGAACTCTCAAAATTAAGCCAATAACACATACTTTATTCTAATACATATGTTTATATTAATTACAAACTACTTAAGTAAGTACTTGAAGTGCTATGTAAAAAAAAAATGAATGAATTGGAATTCATTTATTCACCACGCTGACTTTGCCGGGACGGAATAAACCGCCGTCCTGGCTGCTTTAATTTAAGAATGTTTTCAAATTGCAAGAAAAACGAATAGAAATGAATTCATTTCTTTTTTCACCACGCTGACTCTTGCCGGGGCAAAACTACTTGTAAAACTTGGTTGTAAAACTAGGCCTTGAACACTTTAACCCGTTTACTCCGTAATTGTTTTTACATTGGACCATAATTGTATTTTTTAATTGCATTTGTAAGGAATTTTTCGTGCTATCTCTTGTGAGTATAAGTAATCCTGAAATAAATGTTTGGAAAATAGTTGTCTATTCTTTTAAATTCTACGAAATCCGGCTTTTAGAGTATACATAGTTGTTATTATTTAATTATAATGTGGAAAGCAGATCCTAATAAAACCGTTACTTCCTTCGAAGTAACGTTCTAGTAGTTTCTCCTTTCCCCTAAAAGACCGAAATTTTCTTCGGGGACATGCCACTGCCACCTATTTGGCTGAAATATCAACCCAACAAGCTGGAGCGATGTCTTTGTTCGTTGTCTACTGCGGTTTTAAAACGAAAAATTGCAAAGGCACGCAACATACAATTTATTTGTGATTGTTTTTCTAATTAGAAGAAAAATTGACAAAATCCTAGAATTTGGAACACAATTACATTTTGAAAGAGATGTGACGCAATGTAGTAAACTTGGTAAATCATTCAAAGCGAAGATTTTACATCTTTAACTATTAATATATAGTAGTATACAACAATAAGGAAAATTCTGACCCTTACCTTCTCTAGCATTCCCAATTTAATAACAATTTCCCATTTAGTTTGGTAGTAAACTCACAATAATAATTAAAAAGATCAAGGCTACTGATTTTAAAATCCGGTGAACCTAATTTACAAACGAATTCCTGTCAACGTAGCAAGTGTTAATCTGCGGCTAGGAATGATAAGGTCCGTCTTAATTAGTTGTTACGTTGTTAGTTTGTTAGGTATTTACGAAAGGAAATTAGGACAGTAGATACAAAAGCCGGAGGTGACTCCTGGCTTATTCGAGAACATTCTCATGTGTAGTAAATTTACGTTTGCACATGAAATGGACAATATTTTATTTTCTAAAAATATTCTGTTCCTTCCGTTCCTCTGGATCCCACGCAAGGTTGTGTGCTTTTCACAGTAAAATAATTAGTTTGAAGCAAGTGCTGACAGAAATTCTGATGCAAACACAAACGAGTTTAGGGTGTAGTCCGCAAGAGTATGTGTCAAACATATCTCTGTCCTATGGTTTGCTAATCACCTTATATTTTTCATGTATAAGTTTTCATTCTATTCTATTCGACTGTATATACATATATATGTATACACTGTATATTGCCTAAAGCAGCCAAACTATAAAGACAAAGTTCAACTAAAGCCGGAAGTCAAAATCATACACAGGCATCCACTGAATACGCCGTGATAACATTGAATTAAGGCATTGAATAATTGTCTTGTGCTTATGTAAGAAAACGTTAAGGTGACGACAATGATAATTTGGGATCTATTCTTTGATTCCATACTATAAAAATGCATTTTAAACTATCCATTGTTTGGCTCTTGAAGCAACTGTCAGATGATTAAGTTTCCTCACGCAAATATCTTCTAATTTTTTTTTGTTCTGTATTGTTGAATGCCATCGAATGCCAACAAAATAATCTTGACCCTTACAGGCACACGTGCAAAGTCCAACTTCTAAATAAGTAAATTGCAACAATTATCTTCGAAAGACTATTTAAAAATGTCAACCATTGAAATTCTCTCTTCCAAAAACAAATAACAATTACTCTCTGGGGTATTTCCTCATCAAAATCTGTCATACATTTCTTGTATATACTTGTTCTACCTCAACCGTGACGGGGTAAGGGGAAACTGAAAAATTCATTAATGGTGAAAAATTCTAATGGTCACTGTATTTATGTTAAAAAACAAAAAAAAACAACAATTGTAAAATTAGCATTTTTTATATCTGTCTTCTTAAAATTTACCAGATGTCATTATCAAGAGTAGGTAGCTGAAAATTGAATACACAGTAATTGTATGGCATGTGCTCTGTATTACACTCTTTGTATACACAAGAGGTATTTTTCAATGATTAAAAAAAGGTGGATATACCTACACCTTGGAATGGGAATAATACACTGTACGGAAAGTAATAAGGAAGCACCAAGCGTTACTTAACGCTAGTTTTAGAGCAATTGTCTACGGCCGTACTATTGTTATAGTGTAAAAAAGTCAAAAGGCCACACATAAGCATACACACATCAGATTTTTTGCCACAAATTTACTATATAGAATCTAAACTTGCATCCGCCTACGCGATAATATCAATTATTATCACAATAAGAAGAGAATACTAATATATAATAGTATTTCTGTGTTTTTTAAACAAGTAATACCCAAGATCTTATCAAACGTATTGTAAAAGTGACAACGCCAAAGATGAAGACGCAGTCCTTCACTCAAAAATGGTATAAATTTAGGGATTTTCTTGGAATCTGGCGTCAGTACCACTCGTTCGAATTCTTGAGTTGGCAGCTCAAAACTATTAAGGGACTTCTTCTTCCAACTTGCTGTAAATTTTTCTTCTTTTTCTCAGAATGAAACTTTTCGTAAGTATTTGTTTTTTAAATTCTACGAATTCCCAAACATATTTTTGTTTTAAAATATTTATTTTGAAAAATAGGTAAATATAACTTAGGTAAAACGTACTTAGGTAAAACTATAGGTAAAACGTGTGAATATTTTGGAAACATACAGGGTTTGTTGTTGGTCGTCGCCTTGGTGGCGATTTATGCCTCAGCTGCGGACATCGATCCCGTTGCCGCGGAAGAAAAGGAGGCCGAAACCGTTAAACGTGTTACCCCCGCCGAGGAAACTAAGGCCAAAATCCAAAAGCGTGGTTTACTTTACGGACCTGGATTTGGTTATGGATGGGGATGGGGTTCACCCTTTTATGGAGGTATGGAAAAGAGTTCACTATGTATACTAAAAGTTTACATCTTGTACAACATTTTTATTACTTCGGATTAGTTATGCAGTTTTGCAAATGCCGAATTAATTGTTATAATATTGATTTCTAACCAGGTTGGGGATTTCCTTATGGCTACGGGTGGGGATTGGGTGGATACGGTGGCTATGGCTATGGTTTCCCTTACTTTGGCTAAACATTCTCTCAATTTACACCAGCTCTATCTGGCTATTTAATCACGGAAATGCACGACTGATTCTTCAAGTACTGTCTATGTATTTAATTCCTGCAGCTACCTCCTCAAATGGTAGTAACCGTTTTATAATATTTGCACATGATTCTGACTGACCTACTATGTATTATGTAGTAAATTTGTAAAATAGAAGTATATTGCGAAAGCCTGGTTAACTAGTACAATATTGTACCTAAAGTTTATTTTAGTCCTGTTTTTTGTTGGATGTCCAACCAAATTGACTGCTTTGTTTTTGATAATTACTCGAACAGAAAAACAAAACATGGTAATTTCAAAATCTTTAGATTCCTTTAATTGGCAAAGAAGAAAGTGTCACAATATTGTAGTTGATGATTTTTTCAAACTAACTTAAATGTACTGTATGTATACACGCGCTTAAAAACGCGTTGGTCACTCTCAAACTCTCAATAAAAACGCACGCAATTAAATTTTTGATATTCTTTTAGCAATACATACATCACAAAAATGTTGTGCACATAAATTTCATTACTTTCAGTTGAAGGACGAGGTCAACATTCATATATTATTTTAATTTCTTTCTTTCCGTTGGAGATGTCCAGGTGAAAATCTGAAAATAACAAAAAGACGTTTCAAGATTATAGACTTAATGGATTACAATTTGTAATCGAAGTTTTGAGTAATTGCAATAAATACGTATACGGTATACGCATTGAATAAATATACATATTTGTATTTATTATGATTGATAGGACAAACAGTTACATACTATAGTTCAAGTATGTGTCACTAGTAAATACTACTAGTTACTAGGAGTAGTACAAATTTGCAGACGCATGTAAGCAACCATGAAGAACTTAAAAAATATAGGTAAGTACAATAAACGAAAGTACTGTCATCAGCAAAGTGAAAATTGGCATGTACATATACAAAAAATATATAATCCACCTATAGGTAAATAAGGTAGGTATTAGGTACATACATAGATACATACACATCCACGTACTAAGCATAAGCACGACTTAAAAATTCAGTATATACTCACTCAGTCTCCATTCGAAAACAAACGAAGAGCAATACCTTTTGGAATTACATATGACATTTCCTGTTTTTAATTTCTTCCCTGGAACTTGAATTAGAACCTGTTTAACTAGTTTTTTCCCTTGTACAAACGATATCAAGAAGTTGGCTGAAACAATTTTGAGCATTCACTTGTACGTCGTAAAAGAAATGACAACGGCAATAAATCTACGGCCCACATATGGCAAAAACATCAGTTCCAAAGTCTGATTTCACAGAGTAGCATCATACAGACATTTTGCAACAGGAATAATGAGACTCATAACCATTGAACTAATTTCGTTTGCCATAGTTGTGGCATCAATAATTTCCGGTGTATTTGCCCACGGAACGTCACACAAAGAATTTTGCGGGGACTGTCACTGCACGCGGGAGTATTCCCCTCTTTGTGGAAGCAACAACGTTACTTACAATAACCATTGCATGTTCCGGTGCCATCAGAAATGTGCTAAAGGTAAACCAAATGTGTTTTCATTATCCATTGATATTTAATATAGATACAGAATTCGTTTCAATCCAATATATTTGATTAACTGTCAATTCTTTAATCCCATGGACTTGAATAATTTAAAAGGGCATTGATTACAGTGTTATAATCCAAGCTGTGTCTCAAGGCAGCCATAAATAATTATTGAACCAATCCACACACATGGAAATACATATAATATAAATTGTATAAATGCTAGTATTGGAGAAAGTATTAATTACAGAATTGTTTTTCGTGACATGTGTGGCACAGATCTAAAAATCGTCAGTGTTGGAACGTGCAAATTCACCGACTGGAGCGAGACCAACAAAACTTTTCTACATAAAGGACACGACCCAAGAGCTCTGGAAGAAAGATTACTACAGAACTAGACGAATTAGTCGTATTTTTAAGTTGGAGCGTTTTTAAACGTAATTACTCAAGTCAGCTTAAGCTTGCAGAAAAGTTTATTTTTTGAATATAGCATGTATTCTAGATTCTAGCGGAAAAGTACACTTGAAATTTTGATAGTATTTTTTGTTTGTACGAATTGTATAGAAAACAAGGCATCAAATGTGGGACTCGTAACAGTATGAAATCACTGTAACGGCCAATGTTCCCATTTTCAATTTGACCTCCAAAGAAGTTAGAAAATAAAAAAAACCATATGGGTTATTTCCATGTACCTATACGACTAAAATTTACAAATTTTTGGAGCGACCTTTTTCACGTGTCCGACCGACTGTCATTTAGTGCGTGAATCACAATGACTCATAATTAATACTTTTCTCCGATTGATAAAATCATAGCTATGTGTACGGCTGTTACACTGCTAACACCGCGTAGGTAGGCGTTACCAGAGGTTTCGTTATTTAGCTCCATGACTCAATTGTAGTAAATTGTACTGCCACTGACGAAATGTTGGGACCCACCATAAGCAAAAGTTTTTGCAACTTTAACAGTTAAATGGTTACATAATTTAGTTTCTTCAGCTCACCCTATTACTACAACCAAGTTGTATTTCAATTTAAGTGGCTTGTGAAAACCTTCCAGGTAAATTTTAATACTTTGCATTTTAAACACTTTACTATATGTAAGGGCATCTAGAGTTCATTATTCCCACTTTATGTCCAACATTTAATATAAGCAGGACAACCCATGAAAAACTTAAATGCCAGCTATAATAATAGTGCTTGGCCTTTTTATGACCTAAATTGGTCCCCTTGCTGGCATTCATAAAAGCAGGAAAAGGCTCAGAATCAATATGAACACATCGAAGAAACTTCTCAATACTGAGTTACGCTGGAAATGAACTTAAGGACAAGTTGACAAGTGGTGGCACATCAAGTTTTTTGAAACTTTCTTTCCGGTGAAATCCTATGCCACAATAAAATTATTCTGCGCCTGCGGGCATAACTTTTTCCTCTAAGACTTCAGTGCTAAAACGATCAAAGAAATAACATAATAGAGAAAGAAAGTTTTACATACGCATAATATACATACACTATATTCATATTCATATGTATAGGTGCACTGCACGTGTACAACCCTCGTTTTCCTGAATCTACATGCATTATATCCGTAATTACCGTCATGTACTTAATTTCCGTTCTACACCTGTATTTTCTACCCAGATACTTTCGGCATGGTTTTACAACTTTCGGATCCTCCTGTCCCCAAACAGCTGTACAATTGAAGATATTTTGTCCTTCACTGGCCGGCCAGCAAACCCAAATTCGTCATTCACATGATTTTTAGGTAAGTCCAAATATATACAATATGTATGTAGTTATTTACCTGAAACAAAATACATTCACAATTAGTATAACAAGCAATCGGCAAACTTTCATTAGAACACACACTAATACCTCATGTGTGTCAACAATTACCTGCCGAATGTCATCATAAAGAGTAGGAATACACAAGAAGATTATCGAAACAAAAATGAATATTTACGGCAAATAAATACTGATGATACTCTAACTACCCGATCAGACCTTGTAACATTTCCGGATGCTAATTATGAATGCATGGCATTCTTGATTGATAAGCACGCAAACATCTAAAGAACGTAGTCGAATATATTTCTATAGAAATCCATATCGCGAAACATTATTGTGGCTACCACTTCCACCTTCCAGTATTTGCACATTTGAGGATGTAATACGTATTGAAAATATTATAGGCGCACACGAGAAAGTTTAAAAACTTGAAAAATTTTGATTGAAATATGTAAAATTAAAAAAAATACAGGGTCTCCAAATTCTGTGGGTTGACGTGGAAAAGAGAGAATTTCACATAAAAATCTTTGATTTTCCGGGAAAACATGATCTTGACAACAAAAGACCTGAAATTGACTCTGCTCTCCTTAAAATGCTACGCTTGTCTCAATATCCTGCCAATTGCGGTGGATTTAAAAACGGGACTAATCAAAACGGTCAAATGTCGTTGGCGGCAAATCATTTTCAAAATGCTGCTTCTCCTTGCGATTTTCCATTCAATTTTCCTCAATTGTCGTCTGATCCAATATTTAATTTTTACGAAACAATATTTTCGGAAAGAGCATTTTTCAACTCATTTTCTCTGTGGAATTGCCAGTGGTTTAGTTTCATCTTGGCTGTACTCACATTTTATTCGTTTTCCCCGGATTATCGTCCTACTCTTCAATGAAGTCTTCGCGGATATGGCGGAAGAAGGTAAAAAAAATATTTCTTTAAAAAATCGTAAGAATGGTAAAAAATGTACTTGACCTTAAACTCCTTTTTATTTGCTTCTGGATGTTATGGGTGTATGCGCAAACACGCCCTAATATCTAAAGCGTATTTGGTAAAAGGGAGGTTATTATTGAGGTTTATGATTCATAAATTATGAAGAAGAAAAGGAAATGAATATTCTGGAATTCACAATCCCATGCAACTTCGAAGCAACACTAGTTGATCACAATAGCTGAATTTGCATCCATAAGTTGAAAGGAGAAATGTAATCGTTTGAAGGTGTAGTTAGATTTAACAGTCACTTTATTCTCGTCTGCTCTGTTGATTTCAGATGGTGATCATCAAACTCACAATCCACAACGGAGAAGGTGGATGAAATTTTCCAAACAGGAATTGCTGGCATTATCCTTGGGTAATATGATCATACCCAGTGCACATCTTCTATTTGTGACTTTTCTATTCAACGCAAACAAGCCACAATTGTTGTACTCTATCTTGCCATGGGAGTACCGGAATGGTTACACCTTTAAAGCTTTAATGAGCATGGAATTGCTCTTCATCAATATTTGGTGTGCCTCAGCAGTCTTCACTTTCCTCTTGCACTTGCTCTTCTTCGAGAAAATCATCCATTCTTTGAAGCAAGAAACTTGGACACTTATCTATAATCGGTAATTAGCCATTAATAAAGTTAAAGTAATTGATCGTTTCCTGCTCAAGCAAAATATAGACATAACACGAATGTTTATAATTTCGTTAACATACAGGAGACAGACCACCTCCGGCATTATTGGGTTTTACGGCAGCACCACCCTTTATTTGGCTTACCGAAGAAGTCGGAAACTTCAGCTCCTCATTTCATTCTTCAATCTTAGCAATTCTTTTGTTATTTTCCCCATGAAATTACTGTGCCTGTCGCTGCCCATTGTGTGCATTTATTTTGCGGTCCGACATTTTGGGGACGACCTTGCAACGGCTTTCAACTACTTGGTATCTATAGATCATATTATATTGTTTGCAGTGATTTATGAAAAGGCTTTCAAGATACCAGCAAGTATGAGTAGGGTTAAGGACTTGATTCTTCTCGAGGCCAGAGGGACTTCTCACAGCAGTTCGAAAGCAATTGGTCGTAGCATTCGCTCTCTGTCTGCGGCTGGAATAAAAGTGGGTAGTTTTCACTACTTAGAACGTATGTCTACACTCAACTTTCTTAGTTTTATTGTGACGGGAATAGCAAATACCTTGATATCATTTTAAGTTTTATGTATAATAAGTATAATAGCGAATAGCAATAATGGTACTGGAAATAAATGATGAGTACATTACATATGCCGTACATTATTTTTTAAAACTTTGTAAATATGGTGACACTATGTATATATAGGCAAGGACAAGGGTACCGAATATCATTACAGTTACATTAATAGTGAATAATGAATATCATGGACGTGTCTGCAAAATTAAAGCTGCCATTCTGAAAGCGGAGAGGCTGCCTTATAATCTCGACTACGAATTTCGAGGTAAGAAATTTCTGAGAAAGCTCGTGGATTTGTCGAATTTTCAGTAAATGTAGTACATCGTACAAACATGTTCAGTAGCCGATCTTGGAAACTTGGGAAGGTCCTAAATAAGATACATCCAGCAGTCAACGAGAAAACATTAATTGAATATTTTTATTAATGCTTGCGCAATTGGAGTTTCTGAAGTCCGACTGACAATGCATGGAACCGTCCACGGTATAAACGAATGACTAAGATCCAATGCCACCCATTCATGTTTTTAATTGTCAAACCTTTTAACATTTTCGGTTCCTAAATTTCATATCTTAATATTTTTCCTGTATTTTTAACATTTTTGTGTGGCAAGTGGCAATTGAGTTTGAGGCTGTTGGGAAAAATTAGAATTCTACTAGAGTGATAGTTAACTAACAAAACAAGTATGACTAGTTTTATGACAGTTTTACATTACACAAACATCTTTTTAAATCTGATTAATTATTCTGCCGATCGCAGTAGACTATTGTTGTTCTTTAAAACTTGTAAATGTTATGATTAAATTTGTAGTAGATGATATCATTATGGACAGAATAGTGAATATTAAGGACTTGTCTGCAAAATAAAAACTCCCGATCCGAATACGGAGGGATTGGCTGGATTTCACACATCTTTGGAACCAAGGATTTCGAATTTTTCTCCATGAACAAAGGAGGTCCCGGGAAAGCTCGTGAATTTGCCCGAATTGTTGGAAAATGTACATTGTTGCCCCACCCACCAGGGAGCCTAAAACAAGACCACGCGGGTAGTGATAAATAACTCCTAGGCTAAGATTGAGGACCACGATGAAAATGCAAAATATTTCCACTGCTAAAACCCAGAAGCAAAATGTGTTGAAACAATTTCCCAATACTTGTAATCCCTGGTAGTATTTTCTTAAGCTGGAATAACAAATATTTTCACCGCCGGCTCTGGAATCAGTAATGAAATGAAAAGGTTTTCGTAAATATCGTAAATACAGGCGTCCGTAAACTATTCGTCTATTACTTATGACGATGCTTATTGGTTTATACGTTCAGGGAAAATTGATAATCTGTAAAAATGCATCGAAGGCCTAATTTATTCATACAATATGAATTTTACCTCATTCCAAGTATCATTGATCGGAGCGCATCGACGTAGTAAATAAAAATGGAGGCATATTGGACGAGAGGGTATAAATGAATAGCGCTAATATAAACATGTACAAATCCACAAACTAATTTGACCAGCGAAGGTAGATCTGCTGGATTGTGAGCCACTGAAGAGATCAATCTGGGTGAACCAGGTGACTTCAGACACCCAATAAAATTCGTTGTACTTCCAAATAAGCAGGCGAAACTCACCAACTGCATAACTAGAGCTGAATTTTGACCAGAGTTTGTGACAATGGATGTCACGGTCTCTGCAAATAGCAATTGGTTTAGAAAATGTTTTCATGTTCTATAAAAGCGTTTTACAAATTCTAACTTACTCATGAATTGTTGTGCGATTGTTGTAATGGCATTGACTAGCAGATGATGAGTTCCGTGGTCTCGTATAGTGATCCAATGGTTAAAGTTGAGGGAAACATACGTCGCTGTCATGTAGAGGACATATATTTTTGTCAAAATGTACAGCTCTTTGTTCACAATCGTTTTCAAGCACTGGATCATTAAAAAAATCTGGTAAGAAAAAAGAATTAATAAATGTCCCCACAAAATTTTTTGATATCTCGAATATTTTTTGATATCGTATAATTCGAATTCTTCCTTTGCGAAACTCCAACGGCAGGGGGCAAAGTATAATCGCCGACCGAAAGTGATGATTTTGCGGAGAAATAATAAGGCGTCAGTACAAGATTTTGGAAGCGCTGGTGTCCCTTTAAGTCCAGCCATTATTTATTTTATTGACCGAATCAATCAAACTTTTATCTACGGCAGAAGCTCTGACAAGACCCACCACTTGGAAACTTTCCGAATCGGTGAGAATACGCAGGTTAACTATGTATGTAATGTCGTTTTACCGAATACTTTTTCTCTCCGCAAAATAAACGTTTTTCCAATAATTATCACTTTTTATTCTGCATGCGCAGTAATACGTATAAGGAAGTAATTTTGTAGTCTGGTTTTGCAACATCACTAAACATTATACATTATTATATTCTTCAATACAAAGGTGCTCTCATGGAAAATCTATACATAACCTAAAATAACCTTTAACAGGCTTTATGTATATATAGTTAGGCAAAATGAATATGCCTACGCAATACGAGTACTTGTTAAAGCAATCAGCCCAATTATCATTGAACATGATCGATCTGATATTTACCCCAAACTAGTATGTTGAGGGTTTAATTTCCGGTTTCATACAGCCAGCACTAATAATAGTGTCGGAATAAGTTTCATTTCCTAACATATAATTGTTTCATAAATGATAAATGTGACGGAAACAACGCAAATAGGTTTCTTCATTTTTGTTGATAGAGACAGAAAAACGAAACAAAATTTTTTTAAATTACGGAAATAATTTATCTTTAAATGTGATTACCTATAACGTATATGTTTTGTCAATTAGAAACTCAAGGCTAATAAGAAAGGCCGCATGCCAAGGAAATGCGCCAAGCACTTCTGTGTCTGCCCCAAAATGGCGCCGTATACGCAGCGAAGATTGCTTGGAACTTGGAATCGAGAAGAACTGACCAAAGACTACGTGTTAACGACCAAAAAATACGGTTTCTGGCGAACAAAGCCGAAAATTGGGGAAATAAAAAACGCGGATCTATATACCATTTGATTTAGCATGTTCTCGCCGAGTTTCATGAAAATCCAATTATTAAGGGCCGAACGCGAGCCTAAACGGCGAAAAACACGGCTTTTGGCGATTTCCCGGCGAACGGAGACAAAGACCGGATAATTATAAAATGGGCTCAGTCAGTTCATTTACGTGCTCTCGCCGAATTTCATAGAATTCCAATGATTATCGGCAGTGCCCCAGCCAAAAACGGCGAAAAAGTGCAAAATGCTGCGGGGTCCCTTGAGGTGGTCACACAGTGGCGGAATAAAAATAGTATCATTTCCTACGCTAGGGGCTATTTTCGCTAGGGGAAATTCATGCTATTTTCGAATAATTCAAATGGTACACCGTGCCTAACCATAAACAGCACCTGTAATTTAATCACCTTTGCTATTGTAAAGTGACAAAACATTTTTTCTAAAATTTTCAGTTTATTGACGGTGAACATTTATAATAGTGATTTCCACTTTTCCGTGGATCCCTAACAAACCCATATATTTATCCTCACTAGCAACGTTGCTTAAACTACAGGAAATTTTGCAGTCATCACGCATCTTGCTCAATTTGCGTCAGGTTAAACTCTCTAATTAATTTCAAGCTAGTGGGGTAGCCAAACTACAGTATTTAGCTATCAGTAATAGAAGACCCAACACCAACACAAGTTACACAAGATCATGTGTATACTCATTTAGTAACAATGCGGGTTATATCTTTCTATGGCGCAATCTTGTTTTGTGGACAACACACTTGAAAAAGTCGAGTCGAAAGTCTAAACTATATCACCTTTAAGCATTCTTACCGTATGTCCACATTGCAGTTTGTCATTAGTCATTCATTTCAAAATACCATTTCCAACCTTTGAAAAAGCACTTCAATGGTTACACTGGTTAACAACAGGTCAGGAATAGGAAATGTATGAAGAAGGGTATGTTCAACTGCGATTTATAACTCTAAATTAAAGCATGAGTCATCCGTGACCTTTCATATTCATATTGCTACTTATCTTGCTATATTGCTGTTACTGTTTATCTACTATTGTATTGTTGTTTCTTTAGTATTCGGGCCGCCACGTACGAACATTTATTATAAGTACGATTACAAGTGCAAATTGATATAACTAAAGCACTTTTTTCTTTTTATATATTCGACACTTGAGACCGTTGAGACGAGACTTTAATGCTATAATGCTGCTTTATTAATGGCCAATGGCCCTGATAATCATTTGGTCGTACGAACGAACTCCATTGACGATATTTATTCCTTCCAAAACGTTTCTATTTATTTTTATGCTCATACTATTAGTATATACATATATATTTTAATCGCACAAATTTCGCCGGCAATTTTATCCATGTATTCTAGTCTACACAGAAGATGAGAACAAAGAAAAGCGCTTAAATCTCGGGTATATTAAAGTACTGTGCCTGTACACAAGGCAAAAGGGATGACAAAATAATATTTTATTTTCTTTGTCGTCATTTGGAACTTCTGGCCATTCTTGAAAAGTGTGGAGAACGGAGCGGTTGGAATATACAAAAGAGAACATTTGTTGAGGTATATAAAGAACCAGCTTTCTCAAGTTTTAATCTTAATTATCAGTATTAATTACGTAATAATCCTTACTATAGTATAAAACCCGTGTCACGCGTCGCGACGCCTCGCGACGCTTCGCGAAGCTTCGCGACGTTTCGCCGTATTCGCCAAATTTGACAGAAAATGCAAAGCATGGCGGCGCAGACGAAATAAATGATACATAAAATTAAAAAGAGAACTGAATCTAAACCGAATTAAACAGAATAAAATTACTAATTCAGAATTGGAAAATTTAAGAATGGTCATAATTCAGAATTGAAATGACAATGTTGTTCCAAACAGCAAAAATATCGCTTTCTAACAATGTAGCGATTTTCCAAATTCCACGATCTTTAAATCGATTGCGTGTCTGCCGCCGAAGGCGGTGTGGGCATGCTAGTTATAATAATAATTACGTAATCTTATTGGGCTATAAATCTGAGCTATGCTCTTTTTGGTATAGAAGTTCTTGTTTGCTCAATTTTGCCAAAGAGAGATGGGATTTCACATTTTATCAATTAAAGGTTTTAATTTTGATGATCACTTTTCATCACAGGTATCCTTCGGAAATTATAAAACATGGAGAAACTCATTAGGGTTGTTAATCAGCTCCAGGATTTGAGCAACACCACGAAAGTTAAACTTCCTGATTTGCCACAGATCATTGTGGTTGGAGAGCAGGTGATTTTTTTGGCAAATTAACTTGGGTATAATACGTATGCTAAATGAAAAGGAATAATACAAAAATTTGGTTGTGTATAAGTATTAAATATGTGTTATGTTTTATTTTTATTTTTATCAGAGTTCTGGCAAGAGTTCAGTACTGGAAAGTTTGATCAAACAACCGATTTTGCCAAGAGGGGAAGGGCTGGTCACCAGATGTCCTGTCATACTACAGCTCAATCGAACGCCGTTGGATTGCTTTGAATATCATAGTGAATTATTTTGTTTTCATATTATAATTTATAATAAGCAATCCCAGAAACAACTTCCACGATTTTTGCATCCATAAGTTAGATTCAGCCGAAAATAAATGTATGGATCAATTAAAATTCAATTGTTCCTTTTCTTTTGTTGAAGACTGTCGTCCGGCTGATGAGTGGGTGGAGTTACTCCACATTCCTTCGTCAGAACCACGCACTCAAGAAATGGAAGAGCTCACATCAAATTTAGATTCGTCAACGTCATCATTTGCCGTTGTAAAATTTTCTCCAAAGAAGCAGCTCCCAGCTAACATTTTTACGAATTTTGAACTGGCCAGGGACGAAATCAACAAGGAGGTGATTCGCATTGCCGGTGATAATAAAGGAATTGTAACGGACAAGGAAATCGTGGTGAAAATATTTTCTCCAAACGTTCTCGACCTGACGGTTGTCGACCTTCCTGGAATTGTTAAAGTAAGTTACCCATATTGATCGTGTCTTTAGGCATAAATAATTTTCGGGTATGAATTATCATGTGTTTTCAATAGAATCCAATCGGCGATCAACCAGAAGACATTGAACAACAAGTTAACAGCCTGTTAGATCAATACGCCAGCAATTACAGGTCGATAGTATTGGCAGTGACTTCGGCGACACAAGATATCGCCGCCAGCGAAGCCGTCAAGTTTTCGAAACGTCACGACAAAAACGGCGATCGGACCGTGGCCGTACTAACCAAGCTTGATCTGGTCAACAAGGGAACTGACGTCAAGGGAGTTCTTAGTGGAGGACTCATCAAATTTAAGTTGGGCATCTTCGGAGTAGTCAATCGGTCGCCTGAAGACAACGAGGCCAAAAAGTCCATTGAGGAAGCGATTCAGGATGAGAAAGCATTTTTGAAGAAGGCCTATCCCACCATAGCTCATGAAAATGGCTCAGACGCACTTGGTGAGAAGCTGCAAAAAATTCTGATGAAACACATTGCCGAATGTTTACCAGATATGATGGTAAGTTTTTTGAATACTAAAAAATGCAATACATATAAGCACAAACTTTGTTGAAAAAACCCTATAAAAAACTTGCATTGCAGGTGCAAATCGAGAAAATGGTTGAGCTTGTCGAAGCAGAGCTGACGGATTTGGGAGAACCAGTAGCGGATAAAGTCAAAGCTTTAAATACATTGCTCATTGATCTCGCATCGGCGTATAGACGAGCAATTAAAGGCCAGAACAATAATATTTCTCAGAGCTCAACCGGAGCCAAAGAACTCAAGGACGTGTTCACCACGGACCTAGCCTACTTAGTTGAACGAATTACGCCAGACAGAGCTTTCACTGATAAAATTGTTAGGAATGTTATTAATAATGCAGCCGGTGTCGAGGATTTCTTACTGTGGAGTCCAGAGGTATACGATCAAAAGATCTAGAATGTAAATTGTTTGAAACTGATAAGTTGATTGCTAGCGTTCTTGTAATTTTTTTTTTGTTCACCTGCAGATTCCAGCCCGAGAACTTGCTCGGCAATTGCTAGATCAATTAGAAGAGCCAGCCATCGCGTGCAGCAAAAAAGGAATCAAGCATTTAAAAGTCCTGATTAGAACTTGCCAGAAGTCCGTGAAGTTAGAACGATATCCCAAACTGCTGGAGTCGGTCAACAACGTCGTTAAGGATTTGATACATGGGCGGTTGGAGCATATTCGTGAAGATGTCAAAAAGTATTTAAAAACCGAGGCTCCGACTTGCTATTTGAGAGACAACAATTTGAAAGCAGATCTGAAGAAACTTGTGAGTTTCCGTTTCTTACACATTTGGGTTTTTTCTTGTGCTGGCGTTATCTTTATCTTCCGTTCCATTTAATAACGGGCAATTGTGGAAGGTTTTCTTAAACTGAATCAAGTATACGCTTGTTATTGCAGATTCCACAGTACAACTTGGATCATATGCCACATCGACTAATATTGGTGAAGGACCTGTTGGGAAAAATCTTTGTAATCATTAAGAAAAACTTCTGTGACTGTATTCCTCAAATTTTTACCGAAGATGTACTGTTGTATATTAATTCGAAATTCGCTTATGAACTCGTAAGTCAACTCTCATGGCCTGTTCGTCTACCCCATACAATTTACATCGTGTTTGTTTGGATACTGGACAATTACAATACCAATAATAGTTTTAATAAACCAGTAAAGCTTAAAAGTTGTTTTGTTATTTCACAACAGACCGGGAAATTGCGCTCAGGTGAAAATTCCTGTGACCCTGAGGAACTTATGAAGGAAGCTGAAGGTGTGGAACTGAAACGGGCGGATGCAAAGCAGCGTTTAGAGGTAAAATAAATAGAATTTTCCTGAATTTGTCTGGAGTAAGATCCGGTTTATTGTAAATACGTTTGCATTTATTTCCATTTTAAAATTAAGATTTCAAGGATTGTATTCCGTAAATTTGGGCTATAGAATTAAATATTTTTGACATTTTGGTCATACTTGTACGCAGGGCTTGAAACACGTTTCAAGTATACTGAGCGATTTAAATGATGATTGGCTAAGTGGATGCTCCGACTCTGACCTCCCGATGCTCCAACAATGGTAGAACTATCTATTGCACCAATGGCAGTGGACGCGGTACATAAGCAGGCTGGAAATGATGTAGATAGTAAAACAATTTACTAAATAGTTAGATGCTAAGCAGTAAATAAAATAGTTACGAACAAGTAGGTACCTTGAAGTAAGAATACGATACTATTTTAATAATGTACATTTGCATTATAATATAGTCTCAGGAAACAATACTATTTCTGGGTGTGTTGATGTATTTCGGAAGGGAATTTTAGAAATACGGTGCCTTTTAGCAGTACCGTCCAATAAATAAAGTAACGTATAGCAAGTAACATTTCTAATAAGTGTTACATTGTGTCACGATGTTTGTGATTAAGAGCAGCATATTGTTCGTATGTCTAACATTCTTTAATTAAAAATGTCGTACAAAACAAAAGCTTCACCAATTATTGATCAAATCAATTCTTAAAACCAGTCGTGACACCCAACTTCAATAAAAAACAAGGCAACGTACATAAATTTAATTTATATCTGCATGCTACATCTAACTGCGCTAATATGTAGGTGTAGGTAGTGTCGTTATTCGGTCACAATATTGGGCACTACTAAAGTAGCAAATAACATTGAACAGTAGTGCACTTAAGTAGTGACTTTTTTATCTTCCAGAAAAAAGTATGGGCAGGGGGAGCATTGAACATGCTGGAAGTGCTATGGTAATGGGGACCCCATAATATACAATACAATACAATTGGTCCAATATTCCTATTTTCGGGGCCGTGATTCATCATTCATCTGTCTGGAATCTCTAGTACTACTGGAAAAAGAGCGTAAAGTTTTGCGTTTTGCTAAATCAGGGAATGTCAACTAAATATATGCGTAATGTATGGTAATAAGGTGAAATGGAAATATTAAAGACCTATTCCATTTTTGAACAAGATCAGGAATGGTAATGCATTAACCATTAACTATGAAGAAGGGAAAGCAAGACAAAAAGGCTTGTGTTCATCTGATTCTACGTAAATCATTTAAAAAAAAGCATGAGTCATCCAGGACCTATCAGTAATCCATTATTAACTCTGAAGAAGGGACAGCAAGACAAAATAAGGCTTGTGTTCATCTGATTCTACGTAAATCATTTAAAAAAAAGCATGAGTCATCCAGGACCTATCATATTATTGTTGCTGTTTATCGTTTTATTATAGGTATGTACATGTAATGTATACATATCACTGTGCGTACGAACATTTATTATTATTATTAATTGAAATTCAAGTGCAAACGGATGTAGGTATTTCTGATTGCGACAACGATAATCGGTTTTTCGGCCTACATACATACCGTATGCGCGCGAAAAACGCAACCAACTCTACCGCTGATAACTTCCCTACAGCCAGGAGTAGACATAATGTACGAGCACTAGCTCGTTGGAATGCCAAGAAGTGAAGCTTTCAGAATTGATAAGTATTTTGATACCAAATCTGTCCGTTTAAAAATTATTGCATGTGAAATGCGTGAAAAAAATCACATGTTGAACATATGGGGGTTAAAAAATCAAAAAACTATTGTTAGTTATTATAAATATTTAATTATAATTACCATATAAATATTATAATAAATATTTGACCATAGGAAAATAATACCATGATGATTTTTGCATATTAACATACATTTTTGCATACGAATACATCGTCATAGGCACAGCCCGTAGATGAGTGTGCCAAAGCTTTTGAAAATAATCTCCTGGTACAAACTCCCAATAAGACAACTAGACAACGATATTGATTTAGTCAAGGGCTTTCTTTTCGTGGAATATTTTTGTAACTTTCCAAACGAGAAAATTCGTTTTCCAAGCGAAAAAAAAAACATTTTTTTTCGTTTTCAAAACGAAAAACATTTGAAAAAAAAATTCCAAACTTTTTTTCCAAAAAAAAAATTCTTTTTCTTTTTGAAAAAAATAAAAAAAATCTTTTTCTTTTTGAAAAAAAATAAAAAAAATCTTTTTCTTTTTGAAAAAAATAAAAAAAATCCAAACGAGCAAAGGATCTGAATAAATAAAACTTATTACAAAGACTTTTCAAGATTTAATTCAAGATATTAATTACTGATTGCAAAATAAACTGGAGTTAAACCCCCGGATGGAAGTTCAATTTTGCGGCTCGTAAAAAGTTTGAACAAGAAGGACCAGTGAAAAACTGGAGGAAAAATAGAAGTTTTCATTTAGATTCCAAAAATAAATGAAAAATTTGAAAAAAAACCGTAAGAAAATCCTCGAATTTAACGTAATGTCATTAACGGTATGTTTTTGATTTGTTAGTCCCCATATGTTAGCATGGGATTTTTTTCACGCGTTTCAAATGCCATAAGTACTAAATGGAAAAGTTTTGAATAAAAATACTTACCAATTGACTTCTTAGCATTCCAACATGCTAGTACTCGTATGTCTACGCCTGGCTATAGTGAAGTTATAAGCGGTAGAGTCGGTTGCGTTTTTCGGCGCGCATACGGTATTTGCAATATTGCAAATTGCAGTTGATAAAACAAATCAACGCCAGCCACAGGATACTCAATTAGATACAGTAGAGACATTTTAAAATGGCGGATTGCCGTTTATAAATCGATCATTGCGTTAATTGCTATATTGTATCATTGTGTGTGATCAGATCTAGATCAAAGTTTGAAATTACCCTGCTTGATTTGAAATTATTGTAACTTGTAACGTATACTAAGAATGACCGGACGTTCTTCGATGTGAAATATATTTACAGTTTGGAAGCAGTAAAACCCAAAATCACATTTCTTTCCTATTTTTATCCATGGAGAAACTGGTTGATATAGTCCAGGCGCTGGAAGTTGTGCGCAAAGCAGCTCCAGTAAAGCTGCCCGAAGGACCGCGTATTATCGTTGTTGGAGAACAGGTACACTATGCGTTTTTTTTTAAATTATTTGGATCAATCATGACCTTGAAACGCAGGAATTCAACATTTTTAACGTTTACTATGTAACTGTTGTTTCAATGTATTTTAGTACATATAGAGTTACAAACATTTATTTCACTTTCGCAGCAATCTGGAAAGAGTTCAGTTCTGGAGAGATTAATTAAGCAACCAGTTTTGCCTAGGGGAGCGGGACAAGATACTAGATGCCCGATTATTTTGGACCTCGTTCACACACCATTGGATTCTGCTGATTATCGAGGTTAGGAACTGAGTCTATACGTGAACCAATAATTGTTTCGTTGTTTGAATACGACATATTATTCACACAGCAAAAAATCTTAAATTATCAAAACGGCTATATTTAAGAATTAAAGTATTGCCACCTGAATTGACCCTTCCTCTCATTACAGATATTCGTCCTGCTCAAGAATGGTTTGAGGTCCCTTGCTGTTTGGTCCAGAATGAAAGCAGAAGATCATCTTGCTTACAAAAATTCAAGTCTTTCAGACATGATACAAATTCGGCAAATAATAAATACCCGGATATTTTCCAAGGAGCGTGGATGCTAATGCTCGGCCTGGAAGTGTTTACGGATGCAAATTCTGTCAAAACCAAAATTATGGCGCAAATGCCTCCTGAGGGAGTCGTGGACACTGAAATAGTGGTCAAAATATTTTCACACAGAGTTCCAAACATGACCCTGGTGGACCTTCCGGGAATTCCAAAGGCAGGTTATTCTGATGAATTTTGTTAATTTGAAATACACTAATTGCAAGCGTTTTTAACAAGAAGAACGACACCAATTTCTAACACTTACATTGATTGATGTTAAACTTAGGTCACAAATGGCTTGAAGGCTCCAGCAGAGAAAGTTGAAAAGCTATTGGATAAATACGCTAGCAATCCCAAATCTATCATCCTAGCTATTACGTCGGCGATAGAAGATGTTGCTTCCAGTATTACTGTTCAATTAGCTGGACGACATGACCCTGACCGTGCCCGAACTATGGTCGTTCTTACCCAACTTGATCTGGTGGATAAACGAATGGACGTGAAATCAATTCTAAAGGAAGGATTAATCAAATTCAAGCTCGGAATGGTTGGAGTAATAAATTGGTTACCAGAAAATACCCGGGCAACAGAGAAAACCATTGAGGATGGAATCGAATATGAGAAAGCGTTTTTGATGAAGAAATTTCCAGCCATAGCCTATGAAAATGGAATCGAAGGACTTGGAAAACACTTACATGGAATATTAATGAGAAGAATTGCAGCTGATTTTCCAAAAATTTCGGTAATACTGTTTGTAACTCGCTCGTAAAAAATTCATAGCCAACGTTGATTTGCAAAGGATTTATTCGTGTTACGGCTAAAGCATTATTAGTAATCCTAATTACAATTACATTTGTCAACAGGAGAAAATCGAGGAGATGCAGTCGCATGTTCAGGCGAAGCTGGAAGATTATGGTGAGCCCCGGATTGATAAAGAGCAAGCATTGTATGCACTGCTAATTGATGTGGCATCTGCCTACGAGGGAGCTATTTTCGGACAAACCAAGGACACCGGACGAACCTTATTGGCTACTTGTGGTGTGAAAGAATTAAAGGACGTATTTACTTCACATCTTGATCAGACGGTGCAAAAATTTGAACCTCAGAGATTCAAAGACGCAGTCATTTTAAAAGTCATCAATAAAACAGCTGATGGTCAGATGTTCTTGATGTGGAATCCGGAGGTATACCTTTATATAAACCAGACCGTTTTTAAAACACATATTTACATGTAGACACCGGCAATATTACATTTCTGACGCATTTAAAAATGTTTTCTTCTTGGTAATATGTTCTTTGCAGATGTCTGTCCGAGACCTTACACATACAATGATGAGACGGTTGAAAAATTTAGCCCTGCGTTGCATCAATCAGGGTCTCATAAATTTGAGAATTGTGTTTACAAACTGTCAGAAATCCTTAAAATTTGAGCGGTATCCAAAATTGACAAAAGCTGTGAATAATGTAATGGAGGAATTGATAAAAGCGGGGCTTCATCGCTTCAATGAAGATTTGAACGAGTACTTGAAGACGGAAGTTGATTCTTGCTATTCGAAGAGTTCCGATTTGAAGGAGGAATTTAAAAAGCTGGTAAGTTCTTTGCTCATTTGGCGTGGTACTTGAACCGTATTATACATATGTATATAGCATACAAGAACTAAGAGCTGTTACTAGTTAACTAGTTACTACATTTTACTACGTTTAAAATTTTGATTTGCACGTGCTTTGTGTGTTTTATTTTTTGTAGGTTACAACTTGCACGGACTTGGACAATAGTGAGTACAGAGTTGAAATAGTGAAGAAGTTGATGGAAAAAATATACGCACTAATAAAGCCGACTTTGTGTAGCTTAATGTCGCACGTATTTGCTAATGATGTACTTCTCCACATACACTCCCAGTTGGCTCATGAACTGGTAAATAAATGTTTTTAAAGGTGATCGTTCATAGGTACAAAGAACATATCGAGGATGAAGGACGCAATTTGATCATCTCCATAATACATAAATTAATCATATCCGTTCCACGCAAAGAGTGGAAGCGAAATGGACGTGATCAATTAATGTAGTAGTAGTAAGTCTTCGCGCAGGTGGCCAAATTACGTATTTACTTCCCCTTCGATATGTTCATTAGGTATCAATTGTGGTACTTTATTTTATTACAATTTAAATTATTATTGTTTTTTTTAATTATAGGTAGGAAGACTGTGTTCCAGGGAATATCGAATGAGCGCATCTGAGTTGATGGAGCAGAAGGACTGGAAGAGCAGCGGGACATGGCAAGGCTTTCTATCAAGGTAAATGGTTTCCGTTGGCTGAAGCTTAACATTGTTGCCACTTTTTTGCAATGTTTTTTTCAAAATATTCTCCCCTTGCGGCTGAAATAAGCTATTTTGAGGAACTGATTCTTTGCACCTTTCAGCGTACCAAAAAGATAGCTATCTCGTCATTGATTTCATATTTTATGATTTTTTTTAAAACATACTGCAGTTCACATCACACATGTGACCAAATGCATAAAATTATAACCACTCCTATCTTCAATTATTCTAGTTAATATTTATAATTATGGAAAAAATATTACTGTGTATAAGTACACTTAATATAAGTATTATGTAGTTATCCTGAATGCCAGTTGAATAATTCCGCAAAGTCGAGAGAAAAAAGAAATTAAGCTGGTTAAATTAACCCTTGAATGGCACATGAAATAATCTTTACAAAAATTATATTCCACATTTTAATAAATTGGCTGTCCATAATAATGATTAATATGGCCAGGCACGGAGGCACTTGTCTGCTTAATTTTCCATCTCTTTCTTCCATTACTCGAAGTTTCTGGTTAAATTGGTGGGTGACCACAATTATCCGGTTGACCAAATTCGCCGTTACCCTGCCCTACGCTTTCTTAAGCAAACTGTCAGTGAAGCAAAAACGTATCAAAATGATTACTGACTTCAATTATATGAATATTACAGAATCTGGAAAAGGCCGAATCCATCCTCAATGAACTAAGGGACGACTGGTTTTGGAATTTCATTGAGCATTGAGCAGTCCGCTGGCTCGAAGATGAGCGGTTCTAAAGGTATTTATTTAAATATTATTATTTTTAAATCAAAACGTTATCTGCAGGGAAATTGGGATGAGATTGTGTTCTCATCCTCAAAGTGATGCGTACGAAGCTTCCCCATTGAATACAAAATTCACTTTCTCCGGGAATTATCTAGAATTGTGTGTGCTGTAGTAATTATAACTAACTAAATGGACCGCAGCTATGTCATATGTGTGTTCAAAGTTATACATATTTTAAAACAAGGTACGGTATATGTTCACTGGCGACAATAAATTACTTATGGTGAATGATTCGAACACGGGGTTTGACAATTTTGGACACAGTGGCTCTCATAAGCATTTTCGATCAGGTTGTAGTTTGTCTAAAACGTGTATATATAATATAGGAACTTGCATATTAGTTTACACGAAAACAATTTTCAATTTTTTATTCCAATACATCCATAAATATTCTGTTTGGTATTTAATCTATTTAATCTTTCATTTCAAAATACCATTTCCACAACATCACTTCAAAGACTTGCGTGACTTTACAAATTTTTGACATTTATTTATTTAATTTGGTGCTGTGAGCATGAAAGATGAATGCATGAAGGGGTCAAGCTGTCAAGCACAAAAGTTGATGTTCATCTGCCGTAAATTATTTTTTAAAAAAAGTGAGGCAACCATTATCTCAGTTTTAGTATTCGGGCAGGCACGTACGAACAACTATTACTTCAATTACTTGTCACCGTTGCCATCCTTTTGTAAGCTGTTAATTGATTGCAATATTTAAAAAAAAAAAATTAAGTGGGGGAATTCCAATTCCACGTACCAGTTTATATTCGTCATTCGTTTCCAAATACATTTCCCATAATAATAACCCCATCAAAACACTTCAAAGACTCCCCTTGTTTAAGAAGGTCAGATAGGAATGTATGAAGCAGAGCAAGCCAGCACGACAAAAGCTTTATTATGATCATCTGATTTATTTAAATTATTTAACAATAAGCATCCGCACTTGAGACCGATAACGAGACTTGGTTTAGAACTGCTTTTTTAATACCACATACCAATCTAATCTCTTGTGTGCCGAGTGCCGATCAGTTGGTCAATATAAATATATAATTAGCTACATAATACTTGTTATCGGATACTTGAACGAACGAACTCCATTAATTAACGATGATTATTCGTCTAAAAACCTTTCTTTCACTTATAGCATGTATGTACTTTGTTCATATGATGATAAATACTGCTAATTTGTCCATACACTTTGGCCAATTCGTCTCAACTCCAACTAAAAACGGGTAGAAGTGACATAATAAATAAATCCTCTGAATATTTTGTCTCTGTAATCCGAATTGTGAAATAAAAACTACAAAATCCGTTTTTTGGAAGTGGTCTACCTGGACCGATATGCCTTACAAAATTAAATAATATTATCCTAAGCCATAATAAAGACATATGGCTGACTGATAAAATGTGTCTTTTTCTTCACTCCCAAACGATAATCTACCCGATGTATGTATACAGAATGTTATTTCAAAATTCAAAAAGCTTTGCCTTAGGTTTACCAGTTTGATTCTGTTCTTTCATTTTATGAATTCATGACCAAGTACATAAGCACAACACCCGCGAACAAACCGAAGATCATCGGATCCGATGAGCTTTATAGCAGGATGCAAGTACTGGTCACCAGCAATTATTTATTCAAAAAAGCATGTCCGAACATCAGCAAGGTAGTATTGAATTTAACCATTTAACTTCTAACACAAAATGTAAAGTACTTTGCAGGCTTAATTTTTTGTGAAATTGTGAGCGAAAACCGACGGATTCATTTATGGCCAACAAAATAGAAATCGAGAAAATTAAGGGTATTCTTAATTATGTATAAGTACATGTCGGTACAGTTTGTTCACAAATCTAGGACTGCAATGAAATCTGAGAAGAAACATTTTTAGGTACAGGTGGCATGCGAAAAAAAAGCTGCTAAAACTAATTTGAGTGTAGTTTGAGAGCAGCTGAGGCCACTTAACTCCAATTCAGTAAGAAAGGCGACTGTTGCAGCCACGGTCCCGCAAGCCAGCACTATGAATACCACGACAAAACTGATAAGAGACAAAGGTTTTGGCCGTATTTTCATCCACCAGGCTTTCTTGGGCCGCATTCATGGCAGCAAGCAATCCTTCGTGGATTGGCGAAGTTCCTTCGGCCGGATGCGATTGAACGTACCGTCGCCATGCCCTGCCGTGCTGCTTTATTCGATCATAACTACGTTTAAACCACGTGCTCAATAAGCCCGTGTCCCGTAATCGACCCACCGCATCACTAATAAATTCCGTGTACTTCGAGTTTTTTTGCAAGGCAAGAGCTCCCGGGAGGGTCAGCACTGGTTTGGATCTGTGAAATGGAGGCTCTTGTCCCACTGACATGCTCATGTTCTTCGAGAGGAAGACATCGATGGCAAAGTCATAATAAATGCAAACTGTTTTTTGTGTGGTCGCTGAAGCAATGACGCAATTTGGAAAGGATTTCTCCCACAGGAATCGTTTTCGCAAATTCATCAATTTACTGGATGTTGTATTTTGAAAGAACATGGTGGATGCTCCACCCGGGACGTCCGGGATCATGACCTGGAAGTCCTTTCTGTCCGTAAGCTCATTGAAGTCCCCTGGAATACTCTCCGATTGCGGAAAGGTCAAGTAGGAGACAAGGTCGGAGGTGTAGTACGATGTGATGAGCATGGCGTAAATGAGCAACACAACTGAGATCATGGATCCATGTTCCAGGCACTTCTGTGTCTGGCCCACAATGGCACTGTAAGAAGCAAAGATTGCTTGGAATCGAGGTTCTTTGCACAATTTTCGGAACCGCAGAGCTAACAGGAGAGAAAACAGGGCGGGGAAAAATAGGACAAGGCTCCAAAGGGGCGCGTCAAAAATTTCTAACACAGCCTGCCACCGAATCTGAGTTGGAGGGATTAAGGTAATAAATATTAATTTTGCATGAACCGTGAAGGTTGTGTAATCCACCAGGGAATATCGAGCCTGTACAATGCCCATATCGAGAAATAAATCAATTTTATTGTCCATCAATTCTCCCATTCCACCCGCGTAAGTCCCATTTGGCATTTTGTTGAGCCGAAACGTTTTCACAACACGGTGGGTCACATTGAAATGGTAATGTTGTTGCAAGACCTTCACCAATGTTGCGTAGGCTCCGGCTTCGGGTATTGCATTTGCACCCCAAACTACGGAAATATCCAGAGGGAAGAAAGAGACGCGTAAATTGTCGTGGCGCATTAACTCCTCATTGGATGGAAACGCTCTTCCCAAGATGGGATTAAGGCCATCCGTTTGTAAGAAGGATTTATACTTTAGTCGTGATAGGTTCTCTTTTTCCGAAAATTTGATGAGGGCGTCTGCAGTGCCCAAGAATAAGAAATGTGTTGATGAGGGGTCTTTGAACGAAGTAATTATTCCCCGAGATTCGTGGTTCACCTCCAAAAACATTACATGTGTGCAAGGTGGGGTGTATTTATGGGCCACTTCCGGTGTAATGATGGTATTTTGAAACACCATGCTTTGAAAATAACTACTGCTGAGGATCTCTAAAATATCTTCGTTGTTTCTTAGCTGGTCTTCATTCCCAATTGTAACCACACGACAAAAATCTGGCTGAGTCAAACATCCTGGAATTTTTCTTTCTGTCAACAAAGGGAGCAAAATCGGGGCTAAATCCAAATTACTGGAACCTGTGACGGAAATTTGAAGGAGAAGCAAGAGTACTGATGGCGCAGCAGACGCAACTGAATTCAGCATGTTGTTTGCGGCAATGGCCTATGACAGCACTGAATTTATGGTCCCTATACCAGTTTATGAAAAAAGAAGAACAAAATGGCACTCCTACACACAATATGTGTATTTATGAGTGCCCACTGGGCACTTTATATGTACGTATTTATAATAATAGGAGGTAGTTTTTGGTTCTTGTCATTTTCGTGCTGGGGACCGACGATAATAGCATAAATCATGAAATTCTGACGTTGAGTATCGATTTCTCGCCACCGAGTATTTTTCTGTCACTTAGATTTATATAATAAGCGTCCTAAATAATGGTTACATGGGTTATGAATGAACTGCGATTACCGGTTGGTATCTGTATGTTGTTAATAAGCAAATTCATGTTTCTACTATGCGTGCTCTCAAAGACAAACTTTCATCACGGAATTTGCTTTTGAAAAAAAAAAAAAATCTATACAGATGTTGTGTGCTAACAAAAATATTTCATGTTTTGACTTTTTACACAATTGAACACTTTTGGACTTTTTATAAATGCAAGCTTTAAAAATACAGTTAATTTTAAAACAAAATTGTTCTCTTCACGTAAACCACAAAAAAAGAAGTGCCACTGCCAGGTCCCATCAGGACCAATATTTGTATATCAGTGTATGTGTACGTAACAGTAGGTATGTAATGTAAATTGTATGTAGGTACACCAATGTGCCTGAATACACACTGTAGAAAAATCCAAAAGGTTTGAGCGGGTCGTTATTGATTCAATGATTTTATGCAAATTATTTATTTGAAGCAAATGAAGAATTTGATAAAGTCCAATCAAGTCATTAAATCCTTGACGAGCCACTACCTTTTGGGTTTTTCTACAGTAAACAGCTTGGAATTTTAATTGGATTTTCCCCATAACTCAAAAAAAATATGGGGGAATATTTTACTGTCATTGACTATCTGTATACGTAAATCCCGGGTAAATGTCTGTATTTTTCTTTCCCAAATCAAACCGGGAACGTAAGATAACCAAAAAAAAAATCGAGTGCATTTTGTTGCTGCTACAACAAACTACGTAGTAGTACTCTATGTTGACACTAAATATATTTAATTATGGATGCAACGCTTTTTCCACGCCTTTAAGCATAACAATTTCGGATGATGGAAACGCTTTTATCTGCCTTCAAGGACTTGCATAAGACACCTAAATTAAAGAGGTTTTGAGTGTGGGTTGAAATACGCTTACTCCAGAAAAACTTTCTCCAGAAATACTTTCTCCAGAAAAACTTCTTTTCTGTATCTCTTTGTTCTCTTTTCGCTTATGTGTTCGTTCTCCTATTTTGTCTCAATCTGGTTCTTCTTTTTACCCCTTCCTTGGCCTCTGGCTCCTTGCTTGGTCTCTCTCGTTTTAATTTTGTTGTCTTACTTCTCTTTTGTACGCAGTGCAAGAAAGACAAATAAAGTGAAAGAACGAGACAAAATGAAACGAAAGAATGAAAACCATGAAGAAAAGACAAACAGACAGAAACATACAGACGAAATGGTGAAAAGGCAGACAGAAAAAGAGAAGGACAGACAAGAGAGGAAAGGATAGAAACACGATGGGAAAAGAGACAAAATAATAGGAAAAGAGGGGAAATAGAAAAGACGAGACAGGCAACATGCAGAGGAAGCAACAAGATAAAGAAGGGAATTCACGGAGCGACGTGTGCTACCAGCCGAATGCTGATCTTATGCATTGTGCCGAATTTGAAAATTTGCACAGGGAGTTTTTAATATGGGGGGACTCGTAAAATTTTGTTTGGGCGGGATTTCGAAAAATTTAATATTGTTTGTAAAATACAAATTTAAGCATCATTATTAAGGGCATAAATGACGTTCAGAAAAGTATAAAAAGGATAATTTATATCTTAAAAAGCATGAAAGCCCTGTCAAAAAAAGTTTACAGTGAGTCGCCTTATACATTAGTATGTAGACAATTTAGGCAAAATTGTATATCTAGACAATTTATTGGCCAAATTGGTCTTGATGTAAATGGACCACGGCACTTCTTTTTTAATGGTTTAAGCCCTGCGTATATGTATTAACGAATGTTCTGACTTTGAGAAGGGTACCTCTGCAACAATGCTGGAAAATCACGTGAAAAAAGTACCGGGTCTCTACAAAATTGTACCGGGTTTGGGACCCGGGGAGATCCCTAGTGGTTTAAGCCCTGCCCGTACGAATATTTCTAATTGGTATTTTATTACACAAAAGCGCATATGTAACGAACATTTTTTGAATCACCCAGAAAGTCCAAATAGGCAATTATAAATAAGCGGACGCTTACTTTAATTACTTTGTTCCTTGTTTGAAGAGCCGCCACCCGCCACGGTCATCCAAATTCGTCACAATCATATCAAAGGAATTCGGTTAACTTATATAATAGATATATGTACATATGTATCACGTTTGTTTCATTTGATAAGCCGAATTTACAGTATACTTCGAGTTTCATCATCACTTTTCTATTCTTCGTGCTTCACGAATACTTTGGCCACGAGCATTTATAGTATCTTTTGTACTGTACACTTCATTTCCTTAAAGCATACTCTAAAACCATACTATAAATTGAATCACATTTAAATACACACATTAATCAGCGTTTCAAAAATTGTATTAATTAAAGCTTTAAAACTGAATCTAAAATACAAATTGACGTTGCTTATTCCCTCCAGTTACTGAAATATTATATTAACATGGATGGATTACCGGCGGAGGGATTTTTCGGATACTCAATGAACGATCGTAAAAAATTCTAATTGATTTTTTGGTAAAGGCGGAAGCACTAATCAGTATTAACTTGGGTGGAGGGGTTATGGTGGAGGGAAAAGAAATGGAGGGAATTAAGGTGGAGGAGTTAAATCAAAATTTATTCAGAGTACTGCCAACTATTTTGCCATACTAATTTATTCATACTAACAATATAGTATACGGAGGGGTTATGGTCGAGGGAATTCAAGCGGAGGGAATTGAGGTGGAGGAGTTCAATGCAAACGTATTAAAACGTCCATCATAATACATTCCCGGTAAAAAAAATGTATACAAACAATAATTAAGTTGGGTGGAGGGATTTGAATGGAGAAACTCTAGGTGGAGGGATTAGTAAAAGTAAGTGGGGGGTCGAGATTTAAATATTTTGTTGAATCAAAAAATAATTGTTTATTTTTAGCCAGTAACGATGTGAAGTGGAGGGGTTAGAGGGTGGAGGGATTAGGTGAGGGTGGAGGGATTGCAAATTACGAGCATATTAGGATATTTAAATCATGTAAGTAAATGCATTTACATAGAAATTACAAAATGTTTAAATTTGAAAATTTAGGTACCATGAGGGATCGTGAAATAATTAATGCCATCTGTCACTTTTTATTGTATTTAAAATTGTTAACCTTATACTACTTATACATAAAAACGACTTGACCAAGGACCCTGTTCCCTGTGCCGAAATTAATATTGGCAAGCTTTCTATAATGTTCGGCGTTTCAGCTCAAATGAAACACTGGGATTTATCAGCAGAGCTTCATTGCGAAGGAGTCGGTGGCCCAAAGGAAAATTTGCATAAAGTGATTAAAGTACAAAGTACATAATCATCTATTTATACATAAAAGGCTCTTGAAACCTTTTGGGCAGACCGGAAAAGTATTTGTCGGGGCTGTTGGGAATTCTGGTAGTAAAATTTAATTTGTTTTCACATACTTGTACGAACGAACTGTCCAGTTCAGAATAACAATAATAATCGTGCAAATGTTTTGTTATCGTTTGCTTGTACGAACGGACTCTTTCGCACATGTTCTTTGTTCTCTCTATTATTACTCTCTTTTATTGAAGTGTATATTTTATAGTTAATTGAAGGTATACTTATAGCTTGTATTAATTGTTTTCACTGCATGTAAATGTAAAATCCAGAACAGCGAAAACTAACGCGCGCTTTCCTAATAAAGGGATTAACAATTAAATATAAATTTATCCTTCTGTATATAACAGGCATTTATTGGAACTTGTAATCAGTCGTGGAAAAACAGGTGACGGGAGCAGTCGGAATTTACGGAAAGAAACAGAAGATAAAATTGAATAAACAGTAATTCACAAATCCGGATCTTCCAACATTTGGTCAGGTCAAGCAAATATGGTTAAATCTTAATATACATGCATATATATATATTCTCATTTTATATATATATATA